>JAVQJD010082541.1:0-10276 GCA_036023655.1 Nannoperca australis | reverse complement strand
CTTGACTCTATTTTCTAATCATTTCACAACGTATGGTGGTGAATAAGTGTGACTTTTCATGGAAAACACAAAATTGTTTGGGTGACCCCAAACTTTTGAACGGTAGTGTATATATATATGTATGGTTTTGGTGCTATCAAGCTGGAAGCTGAATTGTTTGTCAGACACAAAAAGTATGTGAAAGATAAATAAAAGGAAATGTAAAATAACATCATGTGAAAAAAATAAAAGTAAGTTAAATGAGAGCTATATGTTTGTTTTACCTGAGAATAGGGTACAGGCTGCATTCCATTCATAAAAGAACAAAAGAGTTGTCGGCCAACCTCAGATTCAAACGAACAACCTCTGACTGCAAGGAGGCTGCACTAACCACTGTACCATCATGCTCTTAAGTACAGTTGTTAGATTGTCCCTGTTCTAGTGTGAAAATATGGCGCAAGTTGCATTCTATTCATAAAAGAACAAAAGAGTCACTCTATCATCATGACGCTCTTTTATTACTTTCGTAGCATATTTCTTTCCTCCTTGCATTTTCTCAATTCATTTATATTCAGCGGGCTGGATGGGAAGCTTTGGCGGGTTGACAGATATATAGGACTTGAACTTGAAACCAAAAGTATAATATTAAAATAAAATTTTAATTATTTAATTACAGTGCTGCCAACAGTTATTTTACAACTTATTTCAAATTGCTTTCAGCTCTAACATTTCAGATCCTTTCTGTATATTTCAACTGTAAATAAAGACATCTAAACTGCTAAACTCTCATGCAACATTTTCCATGCACATCGTTTTACAGTATTTACACCTACAATCACCACAAACTTAGTACACTTTCAGTTTCTTCAGAAAATGTAACCTTTTTTATTTTGCTATGCACCTATTTAATAATCCTTTAATTGTGCTTTGGAACATCTATGTGAACATACATAATATAGAGCCTGAAGGAAAGAAGAAGGCAGAGACAGAAAACAAGAGACACATTAATACTGAATGTAGTGTGACCCTGGAGTTATCAGTATCACAGCATGTTTCACACACTGTCTACAGCTGGGTGAAAAGGCCAAATGGAACAGCTTCAAAGGCTGTACTGGGAAGTCACACTAACACACACACACACACACACACACACATCAAAACAAACTCAAATATACTTCATAGATGCACAGGTCACCTGGTGAGTGAGGCAACCACAAAAGATCACAGCCACTTCTGAACACTGTTTTGCACCAGAGATGAGATGTGACTTTGCTTTATAACACAAGATTCAACTGCATTGGAGTATCAGTTTAAAGCTTTCATTAAAAATGTACTGAATAGTTTGTTGAAACATTTAGTATTTGTGTTAATTATATTTGTAGCCATACATTCCTATAACTTACTAATGAAGCAACACGGTTGGGGAATCAACAAAGTCATTGGGAGTCATTCTCAGGGGAGCAATATTTGTTGAGATATTTCAGGCTGGATCCAAGTACTTGACCAACTGACCCTTTAATATTCTCACAGTTGCCACAAATCATCCTTTCCACATAAATGTACCGTACTTTCCGAGCGCAGCTGTATATAAGCCGCACCCTCTGAAATGACGTGCAAAATGACTGATGTGAAGAATTGAGTGTGAGTGCGTTTGATTCACGGTGATTTGAACGGTTTCAATGGTCCACTTTGACCTGTTCGGTAATTTCATTGGTCTGGTGTGACGAGCCTAAATGTATTGGTGGCATGACGGCGCAAAGAAGGTAGCGGTTTATAGTCCTGAAATTACGGTACTTTAAATTTAGAGGAGGAAAAAGAAATGTAGATGTCATGTTGTTTTGTCGGATTCTTCTGAAAAACCAGAGATAGGCTCAATACTTGGAATATATTTGATATTCTAAGCACAAAAATGTAATGTTTATTATTTTAGATTCCCCAAGGCAATTATATCTCCTGGTTCTTGAGTCTCAATAGTGGCTGAAGCTCAAACAACAGCCTTCTCTCAAAGTGAATAGCATTATGAGTGTACAAGAGGCAATGATACTCCTGAAGTATTTCAGTGTGTTCAAATGACAAGTGAATTTGACCCTAAGCTTTCTGGTATTACTCACAGAGAATTATTTGACAAATTGTGGTTTCACATCACGATGGCAGGGAGCTCATTGTGGGATTTGAAGTTCAGGCAAACAGACTGTGTGTAGGGCTTTTTGAATTTCCTTTGATGGGCTCCAGGAGAGCCTTGTATGGGTTTCTCCTCCCCTGAGGGGTTCAATCGCTGGGCTGTGTTGTTGGGAGCAGCATGGAAGACAAACACTGGTCTGGAGGTGGTGTTTCAGGCTGAAGCAGCATGGAGCTAATAACAGTGTCTGTCTGCAGTGTTTGTCTTTCTGTGTCTGTGTGTGTGTAGGACAAACAAAAGTTCTTGAACGTTAAATTAGAAACAAATCCCTAAATCCATCATGCTAAAGAGAAATAATGGTGCATGGATATTATATTATACCTATTATAATGGTAGAAGCACAAAGACAAACATAAAGCAGTAGATATTGGGCTCAGGGACTGTGAGGATAAAGTTGTATACTTGTGTATATTTTAAAGGTATTCATAGTGTGCCACTAGTTCTTCACGTTCACATCTCCATGCGCCTGGCCAATCACTGTTTAATGTGAGCGTCTGGATTGTTCTCTTCCAACAAGCACTTCATTTGGAGCACACGGACCCCATAATGGTAAACTGGAAGAAGATGATGTTTCCATGATGATATTTAACATTTAGTTTGATCACATGATGAACTTGGCACATATTGCCTCAGGGTAATGGATAATCTATTTAAATACCTATTTTTATCTGTAACACCATGATTAAGGAGAGAATATACAGTCTGTAGTGCATGCATTTAAATAGGGCTGGCCTGTGAGGCGATGTTGGCTTTAGTGATGGTTCGTTCGCGAATGATTCGTTCTATTTGAACGAATCTTTGAAGTGAAGGAAACAAACTGATTCCTCCCGCAAAATGATTTGTTCATTTAGCTACACAGAAGCTTTTGGCGAACGAAGAACCTAAAGAATTCTGATCCGCCAGTTATCAGAATCAGAATCAGCTTTATTGGCCAGGTATGTGTACATACTAGGAATTTGACTCTGGTATTATCTCGCTCTCAATGTACATATGTGAAGTAGACAAACAATGTTTTTATGATACAAACAATGTTTTTATGATTTTTTAGTTCCTTCGTTTTATTTTATTTTATTCGACAGGGACGTTCTTTTCCAGGGTGAACCGTCTTTTGTATGTAGGCTACCTGAGTAGAAATAAGATATAGTGAGAGATACGTTATGAATTCCGATTCATGTTTTAATGTAATGCCTAAATATAAAGTCTTTAGAAAATAACCTTTTTAAGGATATAAAAGTTGTCACTTTTGTCAAGTTTATTATTGGGTGAGGGCGCATCCATGTTTGTTTACGTTGTTGACATCAGTCAGTCCATTACCTGCCGAGTGCACTGCGCTGTTACATAAGTGGGAGAGTCGTGTAAAGGCGGTGTAGAAGCAAGACACATACCCTGTTTTATTTTAGGTATTTTACATGTTGCAGTGTTGTCCCTGGTTACAACCCTTCTTAGGCCCATGCTTATACATTGAACACGTTTGGTCACTCCTTACTCTAATGGTCTGGTCCAATTTTATCCCCCCCCCCAGCCGCAGTGAAGACTCACTGACTCACCTATTCATTCACGAATGTCCAAATCACCATGTCGTTTGCAAACCAGTGAATGAATCAGTGAACGAATCTTTTAAGTGAACTGAATTGAAGGATTTGTGTCCCTGAAGGGAATCGCAATTACCATCACTAGTTATCTTAGTTGCCACAGTTGGTATTGCAGGTCACCTGACCCGCTGGCCAAAAAACTTTGTCCCATGTAGAATCTGCTCCAACAAAATTATTTTCCTGCTATGTGTGTGGGGAGCCAGCAGGAAGTCAGCCAGCTCAGCCAGAGGAGGACTTTTTGTACAGTACCAGTCAAAAGTTAGGATACACTTTTCCATTCACTTGAATGAACCAACTTTTGATTGGTACTGTATGTGTGGGGTGAGAAACCTTCATTGGAACATTTTTTTTCTTTCTAAACTTTCTAAAATCAATCTGGATACAATGTGGATCTGGGTTTGGGTACGGGTTTGGGCTGGCAGGGTAAGCAAGGCCTTTATACATCCATAGGGTAGTAGCATGCATTTCTGTCTGATACTGTATCTGTCTAGATAGAGATCACATATTCTGTAAAGTGTCAAATTGTTCACATATTGTCTTTTAAACTTGTCCACGTGTATACAAGTAGATGTGGGGATAAAGGAAAGGGAATGAACGTGTATGTGTGTATTTGACCATACTGTATTTGTGTATTTGGTTTTGTCTTGTGAGACATGAACATGTGCAGATTGTGCAAAGAATGTCCCTCCTGAACAATACAAAGCTATCTATCTATGTAGATAGTAATGCAGAAGAATGCAGTAACAATAATATATCTTTGTCAACTGTAAAAGCAGATATTCATTGTGATGTATTACCAAACATGCTTCAGGTTGATTTTCATACCTTTTTGGAAATTAGAAGGAAGGAAACAAACACAATGGATGAACAGTAAAGTTGTGATAAATGGGTTTTGTTCTTCAAAGACTAAAATAGAGACAATATTTATCATGATGAAGACCCCAGATTTAATGTGCTGCAGCAACCCTGATTAAACCTCTGGGACTTCCATTCTCCATTACAGCTCAGTGAGTTTAGTGAGTAGCTTTTAATAAGAATCAGCTGATCTCTGCACTGAGATTTGGTTTGAGAGGAAAACCACTGTTGACCATTTTGGGGTTAAGTCAAGTTAAAGATTCAGGTTTTCACACACACACACACACACACACACACACATCACACGGTCAAGATAAAGAAAGCATCCTCTCATCAGCAGCAAATGGAATGATGGAACCACACCCTGAACCTCACTTGAGACCAAACCCACCAATCAGACATCAAAGACACTTCCTGGTGCAGAGGAAGGGGAAGACAAGCCTGGCATTATCCAGTGGGACTTTAGCTCCCTGTGTAAGGCCTGCAGAGCAGACGACCTTGTTCTCGGTTGCTAGTGTTGGGATCCTGACCACATGATTGTTGCTTTATTTCTGACCGCACTTATTTTGAAATACTTTCATGTACTATATTTAGATACAAACCAACTTTTATTTGACTTTGAGTTCACCTCTGCCCATCTCTGTGCACAGGCCCACGGAGCTGTTCCGCAGCTGCAGCGTCCAGTCAGACCAGGGCGCCATGAACGACATCAAGCTGTGGTCCAATGGGACGATCAAGATGCCGTTCATGAACATCCCTGTGCTGGACATCAGGAAGTGTCTGCCGGACATGTGGAAGGCCGTGGCCTGTTCCCTGCAGATCAAACCCTGCCACAGCAAGTCCAGAGGGAGCGTCATATGCAAGTACGTCTCCTACCATCCTAAAAGTGAGAAGTTACTAGTAGTAACTAGTAACAGGTTCACACACTGACCTATAACTAGTACTGACACAAGACAAGAAAACAACATGTAAAGTACAAGATAAGTCCCATTCGGACTGGATTTATGTCTCTGGGGGGGATTTTAACATGATCTTTTTTAAAGTGGAGTTTTTCTGCCCTTCTACTTTTTTTTATTTATCAGCTGTGTGTGAAATTTGACTTTTGTGTGAAAATGGAGGAAGTTAAACATATCTCTGATAATCTGGAAACATGCTAACACCAACAAATAGGCCTATTTGGGAACCAATATGATCACAGACAAAATAAAAACCATCACAAGAGCAAGACCCTGTAAAAAACACATAAACCAATGAGCTGTTGTAATGTCAGCCATGTCTTAGCCTGTATTTAATTACATTGTGGCAAATTGGCATTGGCCATTAAAAGTATGCCAAATTAGCTATTAGCAGGTCCTGTTTGCAACGTACCCATGGTTAACTTTGATACTAAAGAACATTTTAAAATGTTCCATTTTTTTCCTGTAATTTCAAAATTAATTTATAGACATTGATTTGCGATGGACATGACAGATAATGACGTACTTGGCAAGTATAAGTCACACTGAATCATAGCAATGCAATTTTTGACTCAAATTCACCTCACGCTGTATCTTTACCTCACCTTCAACTCTCCTGTGCCCTAATTAAAAAGGCTTGGGAGCCACTACAATAACCAATAACTATTACCTTTAGCCATTGTCTGTGTTTATAATTTACCACAGGTCAACATTCAACCACAACCCCAAATCTGCAGTATGTAGACTGATTATTAGTAGCATGTCGGTTGTGGTAGATTTTTGAGCAGCTGGGTAAGTGAACCTGTCATTAGCTGATTTTAACTTTTTTAAACAAATTTGTTTTTTTGTCAAATGACTTTGATTACAAGGATGCATCCCTGCTTCCCTTGTCACGCTATGTGTACATGTAAAAGCACACTGGAAACCCTGTTAAGCTTATATATAGGCTTATGGCCCACATATCAGTTTTGTCCAGGAGAAATCCAGCTGGGGAAATCTTGCATCTCTAATCCCCTTGCCCGAACGAGTGAGTTTTTCATTTACGTGAGGATACTTCTAGTCAACAGTAATGTGATTGCTTAAAGGTAGCTACAGAGTTTTTCTAAATCTGGACCCTGCATCAACACATAAGACACAATGTTTTTGTCTTCAAGACTTCAAGACTCCCCCCCCTTAGACTATAATATTCAGCCATTTGTCATGTACAACCTTCCTCTCAGGGTTTAATCTCCCACTTATCTGAAATGACATTACACTGTGCGTGTGTTGGCAGAGCCTCCGTCTACATTTGTTTCCATAGAAGAAGCCTCACTGAGAAGTCACACACAACCACTTTATGTTGATTCATTTGTAAATATTTACAGTGAGATTTAGAGAGATTTAGAGTGTTACACTGGATTTTTATGTTTTGATTAGTGTTATGTTGTCTCTTACCTGTCCTCAGGTCAGATTGTGTGGACATCCTGACCCAGTGTGGGGACAAGAAACGTTTCCATGAAGGACAAACTCCAGAGAGGATCTGTGAGCTGCTGTCACCCATTGATGACCTTGAACGCTGCATCCCCCTCCACAGATACCTCAGTGAGTCATAACCAACAGTACTTAAACCTCTGGTGGACATTGATTTTTCCTGTCTGTGCCTGGGTGTTCCCGAGGCTGTGCTGGTTGTTTCTACATCCCAGCTTGCGAACAAAAATGCTACATCATTCATAAAAATGTATTTTATAGACAAGTGTTCATGAATACTATATATGAATATGTATGAATATATTGCTAGGTTTTATCAGGCCACTCATTTTCACTTTGGGTTTGGCTTAATGATGTTGCTTTTGAATGAAATATATAACACGTGGGTCCAGAGAGAGGCACAACCTGGTATATATCTGGTAATATATCTGGTATAATGGCTGTCTTAGGGCACAGCACACTGGAGTAAGAGCCTCATTCTTGCGCCCTATGATTGCTGTAAAGGCCTACCTCTTTTAAACTACTTAAATAAAGTCACGGAAATGGGGTAAAATATTATGGACAAGTTTAGAAAATGAATTGGTAAAAATGTGTGGAAACCCTGTTTAAAGCACTTTGTAACCTTATTATGAAAAGTGCTATATAATTTATGTTTATTATTATTACTATTTAAATTCCCTCTTAAGCTCATGCAGCCAAATTATGGTTGTTCTCCCTATTGGGCTTTTATTTTGAAACCCAAAGAATACAATGAGTTCACAAGTTCACATTAAAGGTCAAAAGGTCCAATTTATTTATGGAGCGCTTTAAAAACGAACCAAGTTTGCCAAAGTGCTTTACAACAAACATAATTCAGCATTGTTATCAACAGAAAACACTGTTATCTCTTATGTGACAGTCATGTTTAATCCTGTTTTACACTTCCATATCCACCCTTACCTACACCCATACCCCTTCACACACTCCCTCCAGCCCCCAGCTCCCTAGGCAACAACATTGTTGAAGAGGTCATCCATCCTTGCAACCCGAACCCCTGCCCCAGCAACCACTTGTGCCAGGTCAACAGGAAGGGCTGCCTTGATGAACTCAACTGTCAGCCGTACCTCTGCGTGCCAGGTACGGCCAACTACTGCTACAGGTTAGCAGCCTAACTGTGTCCGCTCTAGAGTCTACAAACTGTGTGTGTGTGTGTGTGTGTGTGTGTCTTCAGGCTGTAAACTGGGCGAGGCCTCAGAGTTTCTGGTGCAGCAGGACGCTCGTATCCAGGTGCCAACTCGCGCTGGTCCTGCTGGGTGCTACGAGGTCTGCAGCTGTGGTCCCAGTGGGCGTCTGGAGAACTGTGTGGAGATGCCCTGTGTGGACACCAACAAGCCCTGCATCGTAGGAGGACAGAGGAAGAGTAAGACCTCCCTCGTGTCTGTCTGCATGTCCAAAGAGTTTCACAGGTCCTTAATAAACAAAAAAGTCTTGATGATGCAAAATCTTGAAGATGCAGCAGTAGAAGTCTGAAGGCTACCACTGGTGATCTGACGTCCATAGACAACCCTCTTAAAATAACTCAATGAATTTATCACTTCATCAATCATCAGCATCCTCTGCCCGAGACATCACATCAGTTCATTTGCAGACGAAGCAGTAATGATCTAGTGGAGATGAATGAGTTGTGGGGTTTTTTTTCAAATTAGACACTGAAGCTCAAAATGTCTTCTAATGTGGTGACTGAGGCAGAGTGGTTTAATATGTCCCACAGACAGTGTGAGTGGCTGCTGTTAGCTGCACCTGGGTCAGAACCTCAGTGAGGCTGAATGCTGTAGGCTTACCTGTCAGAGAAACAGGACTTCTTAGAGGCAGAGCAGGAACAGGCTCCACTTAACCACTGGTCACTAGAAGAGTTCATATACCAGTGGTATAATATGTATATAGTATGTGTGGTATAATGCTATGACAACAAGTGCATAGACTAATATTTGTAATGAATGCACAATTAAAAGAGTCAATTTGCTTCATAAATATTTTATTTTATTAACATATAATTGAAAGACTTAACTTTGGCAGCAGATTGCAGATATTTATTACAGTAAAACTGAAAGCCATATAATGAAATGGTTTTATGTGTGTCTGTTTGTTAGGGCAGAATGAAGCAGGTTTCACTGCAGGTTTTACTGATTGTTTAGTAAAATCCCCCCACACTAAACTAAAAGTTTTCTCTGTTCAGAAACTCTAATAATATAAAACCTAGGGCCCACCCGAATGCTTCGTTGCCATGGCTATTTACGTCAAAATGTGTTCGAATGCTGCTCATAGATGGAGGGGATCTTCATTAGTGAGCCAGTGTTGCCCACATTTGTGCATGTGGAGCAGAAAGGCCCCCTTGCAAGGATGCTTTTTATGCGCCTGATTTTTATGTGCAGGTTTCGAGACAAATTAAACTCCATAGCTACGGCTGTAATTTATTTGATGTCATTATTGCACATTTTGTAGCCGGATTGTAGCCAAATTTTGTAAAGGTAACAGAACAACCTGCTCGACCCCAAACCTATCAGGCTTCAAGTCCGGTCACTCTACAGAAACTGCCCTCCTGTCAGTCAGAGCTGCAGGGAGATCATCTGTTGTCATCCTGCTAGACCTGTCTGCAGCATTTGACACAGTCAACCACCAGATCCTTCTTACAACTCTCCTGGACCTGGGCATCACCGCCACTGTACTCCAGTGGATCTCCTCCTACCTCGAGGGTAGATCCTACAAGGTCTCCTGGAGAGGCCACGTGTCTGATTCTCGGCCCCTATCGACAGGTGTTCCACAGGGCTCAGTCCTTGGACCTCTCCTCTTCTCCCTGTACACCACCACACTTAAACCAATCATCAGCTTGTTCCCCTCCATCCGACCTTGGCATCTCAGCACGGATACAGGCTTGTCTAACAGACATTTCCACCTGGATGACCAAACATCACCTCCAGCTGACCCTCGCTAAGACAACTCCTCGTCATCCCTGCTTCTCCATCCATCTCCCATGACCTCTCCTTCACCCTGGATTCCACGACGGTTGTTCCATCGCCCTCGGCCAGGAATCTTGGAATCATCATTGACAACAAGCTCACCCTCTCTGACCACATTACTGCAGTCTCCTGATCGTGTAGATTCACCCTCTACAACATTCGGAAGATTAGGAGATACCTGTCGGAGCACTCGACCCAGCTGCTGGTCCAGGCACTTGTGCTCTGCAAGCTGGACTACTGCAACTCGCTCCT
>JAVQJD010082514.1:0-17158 GCA_036023655.1 Nannoperca australis | reverse complement strand
TATAATATTCTCTCTGGCTGTGATGGTGTGTGTGTGTGTGTGTGTGTGTGTGTGTGTGTGTGTGTGTGTGTGTGTGTGTGTGTGTGTGTGTGTGTGTGTGTGTGTGTGTGTGTGTGTGTGGATAGATAAACCTTTGCTAGACTCTTGTCGGATATGAACTATGTTGCTGTTGTGGTTGACCCCCCCCAGATGAGTGAAGACGTATTTTTGTTTCTGCCTCAGATCATGGGAGGGGCTGAACCAGCCCTCTACCGGGGATCAGTGTGGTACACCCCTATAGTAGAGGAGTGGTACTACCAAGTGGAGGTTTTGAAGCTGGAGGTTGGCGACCAGAATCTGAACCTGGACTGCAGAGAGGTAAACTTCCAACTCAGCATTGCTTTCCTAATTATCTCAAACCACCCATCAATATGCAAAGATAGTCATTAAATGCCAGTAAATTATATCTTGAAGTTCAGCAGTACTAGTCCTACAAAATTCATTCTTGATGAGTTGATTGTATCAAGGTTACAACACAGAAATGAAACAGAACTTGAGTAGCAGTACTGCAAGGGAATGTAATCTGTTTTTTTCCCACTTGTGAAAGAACTTCCAGCACTTCACTCTGTCTCCCTTTCTTTCAGTATAACATGGATAAAGCTATAGTTGACAGTGGGACGACACTTCTGCGTCTTCCTGTCAACGTCTTCAATGCGGTGGTAGACGCCATCACACGCACCTCTCTGGTACGCTGCCGTCGCTCCACAGACAATGATGAAACATGTTGTCAGAGCAAAGAGATGCAGGGGAGGATAGCACACACTCACTGTTCAAGGACGCAGGAGCTTTGAGAGGAAGGATCAGGAGTTTTCTGCTGTGTGTGTGTGTGTGTGCGCCCATGCTTTGTTTTTGTTTTTTTTTATCCGATTCTACTTTACACATTCTTCACCTTTTGTAACTGCACACAAACAGTACTCAAGGTTAATTTGAACCTGGAAGCAACGTTTTCAATTAATGTTCCCACATCCTTGCCGATTAATCCCAAGTGGGTAAATGAAAGAGAGCAGCAAAACTTGTTTGTACTGACCTTCTGTTTCTGAATGTTTGTCTTTCATCCCTGCATGTCTCCCTCTCTTTGTCTTTTTGTCTCTTTGGTTCAGATCCAGGATTTTTCTTCAGGGTTCTGGGATGGCACCAAGCTTGCATGCTGGATGAAGGGAGAGACCCCCTGGAGGTTTTTCCCCAAGCTGTCCATCTACCTAAGAGCCACGAACACCAGCCAGTCCTTCCGCATCACCATCCTGCCTCAGGTACCTGGATACACATAAACACAAAAAATAACAAGTCGTCCCCTCTGCAGACACACATACACACACACACACACACACACACACACTTACTGGTCCTCATTCTTCTGTCGTCTTGCAGCTGTACATTCAGCCAATCACAGACGTGGACGGCACGTTAGACTGCTTCCGTTTCGGAGTGTCTTCCTCAGCTAACGGCCTGGTGATCGGCGCTACTGTTATGGAAGGCTTCTACGTGGTGTTCGACCGCGCCCAGCAGAGACTGGGCTTTGCACTCAGCGGCTGTGCAGGTGAGGGTACACATAAGACTGTTACTAAGACAGAAGAGTATATAAAACGTATCATATCATATCATATCATTGACTCAAAATCTAAAGACAGCATAAGTATTGTACTGAAACATACAGAAAGAATGAAGTAGCAACTGCTTAATCTTATTCTACCTTTTATTTACTTATTTACAAGATTCTTGTTTAAAAGTGTAACGGAGGTCCTCTCAGTCTCTGTTACGTTTAGTTACGAAGCGTATTTGCAGAGCACACACCATTTCACATGAGTAATTGAATGAACATGAATGAAACCAGTGGAAACTGGTCGTTCCGGGAGGGTTCTACAGGATAGAATTGTGTAGGGGCGTGGAGGAGTACAGGTCGGGGTGCTGGCGAATTGTGGTGTTATGTTTTTATTTATTTAACAGTGAATGTGCAAATTGGGATAATGTAAATATCTGGTACGGTGTTATTTGATATATAGGTGTGGCATAATTTAGGTCACTGTCGGTCACCCCTGGTGATGGTAGCACCCAGGGTGAGGGACTATATAAGAGTGGGTATTTCAGTGGTGGGTTTTTTGCAGTGGTGGTTGTATGTCAAAGATTGTTGAAAGTGGTTATAGCCTGTTGGTAAAATAAAGTCTCAGTGGGTTTAGGTTAACGACTTTGCCTCCTTACTTACGACTTTGACCACTCACAGGGTCAATCTCACAAAAAGGTAGAACACGCAGAGATGGAGCAGAAAATAATAAAGATTTTATGAAGGGCTAATAGGTTGAATGTCTTTTGTGTGGTTTCATCTATATTCAGCTTTAGCAAATGTTGCTAATGATATTGTTCCAAGACCTCAAGACATTTTAAGTTTTAACAGAGAAAGAAAATCACACTCCAGAAGTCTGTAAAGTATCTTGATGAAAGGATAACTTATGGAAAAACAAAGTGCAATGTACTATTTAACAACACTTGCAGGTCCACTAACCCTAAGAATAACAGCAAATGTTAAACAGTGGTATTTCCCTGTAGTTCTGTGTAAATAAGAGCTTGGGAAAGGCTTCCTGCTCTTATCTTAAAGTACAAAGATCACTTTTGTTCCGTATTAACCAAACCGACTCGGAGCAGATGTAGGCGGAAGGTTAAAGATGCAGGCTTGTGACAGTAGGGTTGCCAGCTCCTCTGCTGGGTCGTAAAATCGAGACAGAGAAAACGCTCATCTGTTGATGACTGGCCCTGGAGTAGAGCAAATCACCTTAAACTACTTCAATGATGCAGCTCAGTTGCTGCAAGACCACTGTTGTTTTAAGAAGCTGCCACGAGTAAATGGACATCTAAGATCAATCGTTATACAGTTGAGGTTTTATATCTGTAATAAGCATTTGTTCATTATCACCAAAGCATAAACTAATACTAATCTTAAATTAAAACACACATTTTTAAAGGGTCAAGAGGGTTATTTAGTTTTTTGTTACATGACCCTGTGTGGGTTCTCAGGCACTTTTTACTTCAGAATTTCAGCTGTCTGTCCTGTGTTGCTCTACAGTGAGCGGTGGAGCCGCTCTGTCAGAGATCGCAGGGCCCTTCTCTGCAGCGGACGTGGCGGCCAACTGCTCTGGCGGGATGCTGAAGGAGCCTGTTCTGTGGGTGATCTCCTACGCCCTGATGGCGGTCTGTGCCTTGGTCCTCATCATTCTGTTGCTGCTGTTGGTCCTGCCCTGCCGATGCAGACGCCGCTCTGGGGAGATAACCGACGAGTCCTCGCTGGTCCGCCACCGCATCAAGTGACTGAGAGGAAATGGACAGGCGGTCAGGGTGAACGGGCAGGGGGACCGCGAGCAGAGCCCACCCACAGCGGTGGAGAAAGGGGTGAGGCTCGGCCTGCACAGAACAGTGACACTCGGCTCTGAATGTCGGACTGACTCTACACTGCACTCATCAGGTTGCCCCACGGAGGTACACACAGACAGATCAACTGCCTCTTGAAGGGAAAATCCAGCCTGAAAACACATCTTAAAAACAGCTGTTGGTGACGCATTTATGTTTCTTGTTTGGTGGCGTAGCTTTCTTATTCTCACTGATAATTGGTCATATCGTGTCCACATGTAGACATTGTGACACAGAGAAAAGACATCGATCGTAGAAGAAGAAGAACAGGTGCACTTTCTCCACCTGCTGTAGCTTTGAAAGTTCATAATGTCATGTAGCTTCGGGGCAGTTTTTTAGAAATGGGTGTGACTTAACCTTTTCTCAACTGGAAAGACTTGTATGCTATCAGTATTGCTCTCCCCGCCTACCTGCTTGATTCAAGTGCAGTTTAAGAGAGCACACAAATGAAGTTCAGGCTTTTTCTCTTCAGGGCTGTCAAAAGGTATTCTGGGCAATGTAGGACATCAGTAATACAAACAGAAGGCTGAACTAAAGTATGAAAGAGTGAGAAGGGGTGGAGTTTCTTACTTACAGACCATCATAAGACAGTGGGTGGGGAGGACATAGACAAATCTATCGGCGCATTCTTGAACAATTTAAAAGTCGCTGTTTTCCAGGCAAACTGTAATATTAATGTCTAAGGGCATACAGCTTCTTAAAATTTGTCGTTACAGTTGAGAATCTGTTTCCAGCAGATGTCATTTAACTCTGATCAGTGAAGGAATGTCTCTAGGGCCTCCTTATATTGAACGTTCAGTCTTTTACGGAGTTAAAATAAAGCCTTTGTGTTGAAAGTTAAGAGGAAAAGCTGCTCAAACAATCACTGTTAATAGGAAAATATTACTAGAGGTTACACACATGTTTACAGTGCCTGTAGTGCCTAGAAGTCTCAGCTCACACCTGAAACAAATTAATATACAGTATCAGCAGTTTGCACTTTGTTTCTAAAGCAAATCAAAAGTGTAATATGAATCTCAAGACTGTTATGCAATTTCTTGTATTAATGTAATTTTGCTAATGCTATGCATCCGACTTTATATTTAAATCTCTTTGAATGTGCTTGTATTATTATTCCAAATCTTTGCTTTTTAGACACTAGATGCTGAATGGTACATACTGTATGTATACTGCACATTTTATACAAAAACTGAATTAGAAGCCAAAGGAATTTTGAAACTGACACATGCTCCTTCTGCGTACCCATGGAGGAGTTAGCTTTCAAGCAAAGCTGACTGACCACTTTACACTAGTGACGGTTTCATATGTAAAAGTAAGTGATACAGTACATGAACCATTCTCCTCCGCTGAGACTGTGCTGCACAATCAATCTGAAACGTTAGTCCACTGTGTCACTGTCTGCCAAAATGTAAAGGTGTCAAATTGAAGGTACACTTGAATCTTTGAATGTTCACTTATTTATAAGTGTATTAAAATTTGTACATGTGCTTGTGACCAAATCAAAGATGTAAATCATTTTTAGTTAATAAATATTTCTTTTTGTGAAAAGTTGCTCAGCATTAAAACATCCTCTGGGAGACGGTGGGAAGTGACTTGATGTGTTTTGTGAGTGACATCTTGTGTTGACATTTGGTATTTCCACTTACTGGATCAAAGATCACTATTAAATGAAACATTTCAATCATAGTTACACATACTAAAATAAAGACTTATGTAATTCACAAATATTATAAAACATTGTTTATTTGTGCTTACTACATGGATTTAGGAAAAGTGCATCAACAGGAGACAACATTTAGAAAATAAGTTCTGGTAGTGATAGAGATATTGTTGAGGAACTGAAATAAAAATGTATTTGAGCACACACAAACATCATCTTTGGTCTTGTCATCTTGATGCTTCTGTAAACAGAAAAACATACAATTAGTTTTTTTGGGGTGTCTATTGTTCTACTGACCATTGTTCTACACTTAATGAGTTTTGTAAATGTGAAAACATCAAGAACGTATTCAAAGCTAATGGTAAATACTGGCATCATGTAAGCAGTTGTCTCATTTCCTTATGAATTGGTAAAAATGAACAAAATCTACTAATAATGATATTAGAGCTGCTACTAATTTTTATTTTTTTATAAATTTGTGTTGCATAATAATTATTTCCCATTTCAAATGACTAACGCCTAAAGTAATGTTTTACTTTGGCTTATTTTGACCGGCCAACAGAAACAAATACCCAGTCAATCGATTACATCATGAATTGTTTGAGACAATATTTTTTTGCTAAATAAGAATGAAACCAAATGTACTTTAGAGGTCAAAGATCAATTAATGTCAAAACTGTTTTATAGGAATAAACATTTTTACAGGCATAATTAAGGTGAAGCACACACTACACTCTAAAAACGTAGCTTGTACTAAGACTCCACTGTGTAGGTATTATTACTGTACATTACTTGGAGCACCAGACAGAGAAATTGTCTCATTGCATCTGGTCCTCCAAGTAGATTTAATCAAATGCTGTGAATTATTTGTACATACAGTACATAGATTGTGTTTATACCTTGGTTTTTTACCTTCTTCTGAAGGTACATCCACTCCTGCTACTGCTCATTGCAGTGTTCCCCCCAGATACTGTCCCCTACGAGCCACCATACTCCACTGACTGCTGACGGTCTGAGAAAAGAGTTCAGCACAAAATTACACACTGGATGATACATCTAATACTGCTCAAGACTCCCACATTCAAGTTCAAGGGCTTTACAATGATCTCCACGTCTCGAATTTAAACGCTAAACGCTAAATGCTATTCATTCAGTTTATGAAGCATTTAAGGCCTTTCAGGGATTTCTAAGCTCCAGGAAAAGCACTGAAAAGAGTAGATAAAACACAATATCATAGTCAGCTGCCACCTAACTCCTCTAACTTTACATTCATTGACTCAACTGTATAAATGGTTTGTTATAAGCAACAAAATGGAACTGTTTGTTTAAAGCTGTTACCATGTATAGAGCACAGTGCAGGTCTTGTTTGACTACGCCTTGAAGCAAGTTACATAAGGGCGTGAAAATGCTTTGAATTCTTTCAAGAACAGGAACTATTTTTATGTCGCCGCTCAATTTGTGCAAGAAAAACGGAATTGTACCAGAAAATATCTCTTTATAAAGAGTGTCTGTTGCTACTTATGTGAACACTGGTTTCTTTCAGTACATTGTTCTGTATGACCGACTTGAGTCTTGTATTAATAGAATGTTTTTGCAGCTAATGCCTAAACATATTAAGCCTGAAGAGACTCTGCAACCGTCTAGCACTCACTATACAATAAAACAAACTGCATGTTTTTATGTGTGAGTGTATCATGTTAAAAATTTCAGTATTTTAATCATTATTTTATATCTGATTTAAAATGTGTCAAACCTCATAATGCAAAATACAGCTTCATTTAAACTCATCAATCCTCTACGTCAGAATACAGAGAAAACAGTCTGAGATTCAACATCCAGCCAGCATCTTAGCTGTATCCAGTATCCTGGCAGCTCGCTTGCCCCTGCTGGTCACTCCAGCCGTGAGAACAAACGCTCCTCCAGTTTTCACTTGGAGTCGAGTAGATCTGGAGCAGCAAGCTGGAAATGTGCAGCTTCACTGAGCACAAACACAAACAGTGATTTGACATTTTGTTAAGAGTAGAAGGTAAGTGAAGAAGGCAGGCAGACCAGGCTCGGCTAACATAACAGACAATTAACAAGAATCTTCTCGGTGGCGTCTGAAGTAAAGGTCATCGCTTTAAATGCAAGGGAAAACAAATCCTAAGCAGTCTGTCACTTGAAGTACCTAGTAATTAAATAGATCTTCCGACACTTTTCATCTTATTACCTTTAAAACTATTATTATTATTCTAACTCCAATAATGATTGTACTGTACTCTCTGTGTGTGTGCCTGTATTCAAGGTTCAGTTCACATAAAGCACGAGTTATTACAGTGGACACATGGGATAAATCCTGCACTCACAGTAATAAGCGACAGCAGCAGGAACATCACAGCACACACAGGCTTTACATCTGACAGGACGACTCACACTGTAACTGGGAACCCATTCACACGCTTACCCACTGTTTTCAGACAGATTTATCTCATTTGAATCATATAACAACATCTGTTCTTCATTGCGTAAAGAAATGTATAAAACAGTCATTTGAATGCATCTAGAAGTTACTCTATATGTATAAGATTTTGCAACTTACTGAGGGATGCAGGGATCCTGAGATAATTCAAACATCAGTCTTTCAGGTAAATAATCTGGTCAGTATAGTCCACTCCAAGAGAAATCAAAGGTACAAAATAGATTTTTCACAGTTCTGCTCTCTGGAAAGATGCACTTCAGATCTCTAACATCTCCTCTCAGGTTCGCTCTGTTCTGCTCTCTGCATCCTCACACCAGTGAGGGTGGCCACACTTCATTGGCATCTGTTTAAATGTTCCCTCCTGCGCATACAATAAGCACAATAAGGACTGTTACTTTGTATAAACATCCCAGTAGTATTATCTGCTGACCTGTCAGCCTGTCACCTGTGTATGCAATGGAAAAGTACTTCACTACATTAACTCTATACAGGCAAACACATGAAGTTTCAATACAGCAGTCAATGATCGACAGAAAATGCAGAGAGTACAGTTATATATTTAAATAAACTTGCTAAATTACAACTCTGATGTAAACTACAGACAATTTAAGCAAAAGTTTACTTAAAACTAAAATGTATTTTTACCTCCGTTGTATTTATTTAGTGATACAGCAATCGTGTTAAGGGTCAGCATTTGTTACAGAACAGAGACGTATTACAAAAGAACAATAAAGTTGCCGTTTAAGTCTGTACACACATCATACATTCCTAAATGTATAACATAATATTCAGTAATTTAATACTAAAAGAAGTGAACTAAAAAACAACCAGCTGAACTGAAAACAAAGGAGTTAAATGGAATTTAAATAAAGTGCACTTTATTTAAAAGGCATTTCATCCATTCATAAAGCATGTATCCATGGTGAAGAGCTTTGGGTATTCATTGCCAATTATTAATCACTTTATGCAACAGTCAATAGTATGAAAACACACATTGGGTAAAAAAAAAAAACAATCTCGCCTTTATAGAAAACCAGGTGCTGTTTAGGCACCAGTTTACGGGTCTTTTGACGTTCCTTTAGGATTTTGAAATTGGGTTTGAAATTGGATTACTACAAAACATTAAATAAAAGGGTGATCAAGAAGTATCACATGCAATCTGCCTTGCCGAGAAACAGCCTCCAATTATACTTTAGTGGAGAAAAAGAAAAGGAGTCCATTCGACTTGTTGCATTCTCTCAGGTCTACACCCAGGCCTGCCAGCCCGGGAAGAGTCTGCTGAGGTTTTTGGGGTCCATGGCTTGTTGGATGAGCAGGTTGACCTGCCCCCCCACGCTGAGCACCGTGCCCCCCTCCACTCCTTTCAGCTTCTCCTGCAGCCTGAGCAGCACCCGCTCCGCCACTTTGTTGAAGCTCTGACTGTCACTGCAGGAGGAAGAGTGTAAGGTGATGAGATGGAGCTTAAAGAGACAGATAGAAACAGTTCTCGCTCTTATTTTGAAATTAAAGGATTAAAACCACGTAGATTACATCAAGTTCATTTTTCTCACACACACACACACACACACACACCTGGATTTGCGGTGGTTGTCTATGTCATCCCCACCCATAGTGGAGCTGAGCGTTGCGTTGAGCTCCTGCAGTTCGTCGTGCTGCAGGTAGAAGGCCTTCAGCGGGTTCATGGTCCAGTCGAACAAAGGGTCATACAGCAGCACCTACACAGCACATAAACACAGAGGGGGCGTTTAACACGACCTGAAGGAAATGTCAGCGATTTAAGAGCAGCTAAGAGGCTGTGTGTGGGTGAGGCGTCCCATGTTCTTACCTCTACAATAGTCAGCAGAGCTTCTTGAGAGCTCCTCATCACCTCCATAGTCTTCTCACAACATCTAGCAAGAAAAACAGGTGAAGTTCAGCCCATAAAGCATTGATAAGGTTAAGCAAATACTGCCGCACCCCTGCTTTTTACAAGACAACTCTTGATTTATGGCTATGGTCTTTTTTAAATTAGCCTTTACATTGCTGTATTTAATTACATTGATTTTATTTTGTGTCCTTGAAGGCACGGCAGACCAAGACCAAGAAAGTGGTATCTGCAAGCTGATTTTCACACATTTTAGTTAGAAAATCTACTTAAAGTAATGAAAAGTATGTACTTTAGTTGTTAATTAAAAAATGTTATGACGATTAACCTCACAAAAATGACAACTATGATGGAAAGAAACACAATATGAGAACATTCTCAGGCTTGTCTTCCCGTTAGTCTTGGATTATAAATATTTAATGACATTTTTGATAAAATCAGAGAACAACCACGATCTCCTCCTCACCTCCTGAAAACTCCCTCCACTCCAGTGATGCCCATCCCGTCCACAATGTCTCTGGACAGTCTGAAGGGGACGGTCTCAGGGGTGGGGAGGATCTTCCCCTGCTCAAAGGCCACACCTGAACACCAAACACATTAAAAGAAAACGGAGACAGGGATGTGTTAGGATGCGTGTTAATACCATAAATTCACAAAGTCTTGATCTTTGAATTTAGAGTTTCAAAGAGTCCATATATGATTTTATTTAAATCATTTACTGTCAAATCAAAAAATGCACTTTGATCAAACTTTTCGAGATGTAGGTCTCCTGCAAAGTTACATGAGACTGTTTGTTGTTTGAGCTCAGTACACACACAGCAATTGTTTACACAGCCTCACCTTTTCTAATGAGTAAACCTTCTATGTTTAAATTTTACCTAAATCGATGTGCACCAGTTCAGCAGTCTGCTCATCGATCAGAATATTCTGGATGTGTCGGTCACCCAGGCCCACGATGTAGCCAACTGCGGGCACAAACCAGAAAAGTTGGTAATTCATTGGCTGAATCAAAAAGAGAAAGTCAACAGTTCATCTACCATTTCAAATCCCCAAGGTGTGCTATTATATCACCATTATTTGTGGACTTTAATTTGAATTTGTTAAGTCTCCAAGTCATAATTTATACTGTTTTTAAACAGCCTTGTGCATAATTTACTTTTACATTTGGTCTTTTCTAATTCAACGCAGACCTGCCTGCATGCCTGTCTTGCTTCAACCAAACACCCACTTGAAAACCCAAAGATTTCATTTTGTGTCAAAATGTGACTGAGACTAGCGGTTGATCTGTTGTATGTGACATACTGTATTTCTGGTACAAGGCGCGGGGTGAACATGCAGAACTGTATGTACCTATAGAGGAGGTGGCCACGCTGCGAGTGTAAGCCAGCCGCTTCTCCATCCACACCGCAGGGTCCAGGAATCGTTCCATGCAGAAATACCTGAAGACCGGCCTGAAGCTCTTGCACACCTCCGCGTAGGCTTGGAACTTCTCATCAAATGCCAGCCTATGGGCCTCCTGTGATGACAGCACGATAGAAGATTAACAGGACAAGTTACTTCTGAGGGATGAAGAGTGCAATTTCAACACGCAGTTTTGATTGGATTTGCACTTGTACAGAAAAAGATTTTCAGGGCTAAGAGCAGTTTAGCCAAATCAACTGGAATACAAAGACCAGTACCATCATCTTCTTGCGGCAGGTTAGGTTGGTCCAGTCCCGGGGTCTGAAGCGTTTGTGGGCTCCTTTACTGGGATCAACCAAAAACTCCCCAATAGGTACCGTGCCAAGACACCACTCTAACACGCCGCTGCGCTGCGAGAACGGCACCACCTGTGATGAAGTACGAGTGAGACAGAAAGTAGGTGATGCAAGTGTAAGTGTGTTTTTTTTTTTTTTTTACCACTTTGATGATGATAAAAATATGTGAATTAAAAGTCGATGACACAAAGATCAAAGGAAATATGCAACAGAACAACTCCGTCCTGATTTATTATTCTCTTTGAATTAAGGAAAAAAGGTTTAAATACAAGATCAGAAGAGTAAATAAATAATGCGTGTAACCTTGTATCGTCTGATGTTGAGCTTCCTCTTGCGGGTGTCAGTGTTGCGCTGCAGCAGCATGGAGCACATGCCAAAGACCTGCTGCATCACTGCATCCTGCCGCAGGTCGTCCTGACCCTGTTCATACCGAGAGGGCAAAAGTCACTGGAGATTATACAGTATACTGTACACTCAGGAGTAATCTACACATGCAGCAAAGGAATTATACTTTAATAAAAAAAAATATTTTGCCATTTTCATTTTATACCAACACTAAAGTTAAAAACCCTAAAGACTCAGTGATTCACGATGGAATAAAATGCCTAAATATTACACACTTTTGTAAGAAAAAAGATAAAATGTAGAATTTAAAAGCTACAGTGCAGAATATTAGCTTCCTGAATTAAAGGCCGTAGTAAACAGTGATGTTTTCAGCCCTGATTTAAGAGTTTACTGATGAGGCAGACCTGAGGCTTTCTGGGAGTTTATTCCACATAACTGGGGCATAGAAACTAAACACTGCACATGTACAGTAACTCTTTACAAGTCAGTCATTTTGTATTAATTTCTTTATTAATTTTCTTTATTAATAAAGAAGAAAAACTAAATATTTTGTATTAATAACATTTCCTGGAAATAATTATGCAATTTGGTACTAATTATAGTACCAAATACATATATATACATCTTTTCCTAAATTTGATGTCAAATGACATCATTCTTTCCAAGAAACATCTTGGTAATTAGTTTCAGTGCTGTGCAAACCAGTCTCTACGTAAATGACACTTTGTTGAACATCTACTGCTAGTTTCTGGTCAGCTGATAGCAGGGACACTCAGTTTGAGGGTATTAAAGGGCATGTAAACTGCATCAGCTGACCATTTTGGTGCATGTATTTTTGTGGGAATGGGCAGAGTGTGTATCCATCAGTGTGTGGGAGCACCACTGAATGTCAGCGTGAGTGCAGATAATAAAAGTGTATTATCTGCAAGTGCTGGTTGTTGTATGGCAGTGGACTAACAGAAGAGATTACACAGTTGACATTGTACCTCACACATTTGCGTCACATGAAAACTCCATGATAGTAAATTACCAAAAAAGGAAAATACTATGTGGCTGTGCAAAGGAGAACTTATCACTAATTCTTGGTATAACGTGATAAGAGTAACCCCGCATTAGTCTACTAGTATGCATTTTTACTGTGTAACTAAGACTTTGCACATATTTAAGTCTCAAGACAATGCCAGATATAATATTACTGCATCTAATGTATTAGGTTGTTGTAGTAGACGCAGTTTCTTGGTTTTCATTTCAGGAATTCTGTCAATGATTTACAGACGTGTTCTGTGGGCTCATTAAATTAATACAGCACTGACTAGATAAGTTGGCCATCTGTTATTGCTGCTGCTGCTGGTTGTTGGCCGTGGGAGGTTCTTGTTCCGGGGACTTACGGTTTGTCTTTCGGCTGGTAGATGGATGAGAAAATGAAAGTAAAGATGGAAGATTGGGTCAGAGAGGAAAACACAGTCTTGTATCTTATTGCTAAACTATTTCATTAGACAAACTCAAGGTTTGTCAAGTATGTTCAGGCCAGTTGCCACTCTGTTGCTTGTTCGCCAGGGAGACAATTCAGTGTATAGTGTGTGGGTGTGAGTGTGTGTGTGTGTGTACACTCAGTATTGTGTACTGAAGAGCTAATTCATACAGTAGGGTATAAAAGTCATCCACCTTGTTGTGTGGCCCTTCAGTAAACCAATCCATCCCAAAAGAAGTCTCTTGATAATGTAACTCTTTTACAATGAATTTACAACCATGAATTTAGCAATAAAAGCTTTATTTCCCCTTCCATTTGGTTGTTTTATTTGATGAATGTCTTTCCTTTTGAATAGCAAAATAATTACAGTGATTTTGAGTCAACACTGACAAGTTCAGAAGTGGAAAAACAAGGACAAGCATAACGAGGTCTGGTGTGTGTTGGCACACGACACAAAACATTTTCTAAATCCCACCCTCTTTGTGACACACTTCAAAGCCAGCGGAGCTCATTTTCCAACACTCATTGCTTTATTGTCATAAAGAACGTTTTAGGAAGTAATCCTCTGTGTGACAGGTGAACACACTGTTGCACCATCACCTGGACATACTGTTTATATCATTCATATATTGTATATATTATTCCCTGCTATTTTTGCACACCTGTTCTTATTTTCTTGTACAGTTATTTCCTCTTATTGTCATTATTATATTCAGAGACTTGTTCTGCTCCTTATTTTATTTATTTATTTATTCCTTTTTTATTGATATTCTGCAGATTTGCAAATGTTTGCAAAAACTATTTCCCTTATGGGATCAATAAAGTACATCCATCTATCCATCCATCTATATTGTCAATACAACTTTTTTGTTGGTTATTGTACATACCAAACTTACTGTGTTGTGTCCTAAGCCAGGAACACCGAGGTCTCGAGTCCACATTTCTGTAACGTAACACAACTCACTTAAAGCTTTTCAACTTTAACAGCTTTTACAGATTGGTCTCACTCACCTATTCACAAATTGATGATAACGGAGCTGCCATGCAAGGTGCAGGCCTCCATTGGGAGCAACCTAGGATTCAGTGTCTTGCCCCAAAAACACTTCAACATGTGGACAAGAGAAGCCGGGGATCAAACTTCCAACTCTGGGATTAATGGACGACCTGCTCCACCTTCTGAGCCACAGCCTCTCCTCCTTTGCCTCTGTTTGTCAATTCGCCTACAGTCAATTTCACATCACTCACGTTCTGTGCTGCAATTTCACTTGCATCAAGTACAAATACTAACCTGCATTGTGACAATCAGTGCCACGACTGAGTGTTACAGTAAGAGACTTGGACAGGCACTGAGACATCTTAATCAGAAGGACCTGCTGTAGTCTTTAGGCAGCCATGTTAACGTTTGACCTCTCACATGAGGATTTCCAGAGCGATGATTGATACTCTATACCTCAACTGGATCAGTAATGAGCTGAAAGTTAAAAGAAAATGAAGTCCCAAGAGAAACAGGCTGACACTGACTGCTGCGTTTGTACATTTTATAGAACTGTAATTAGTGCTGAACACACTATTTTTTTCAGACTCATTTTGGTGGCAAAAATGGTAATGCAAAAATGCACATCAACAAACGTTTTATCAGACTTGATGAAAACGAAGAGCCATTAAGTTAAAATTACAATAGTGATTGCCCTAACCTGCACAGCCAGAGAGAGGGGGGGGGGGGAGAGGGAGAGAGAGAGGGAGGAACAGCTGAACAGCACATTTGAGTCAATGTGACACACAGACGTATTCTGTGTTCATTGGCTAGTAGCGAACTTTTTCTGGTACCAATAGTACTATTGGTACTATTTTCATGGCAGCATGCTATACCCGTGAGATCCATTCACATGTGCAAGAAAGCAAAACATGTGCGTGCACGCACCTTTATCAATCGCTGTGCTTCTGTGCACAGGTTCATGGGACAGAGGAGAACACAAAGATCATTCTCCCAATGTGTGTGTGTGTGAGAGAGAGATTGGGGTGCATTCAGGGGTACTGTGGGGACTTGGCAGTGGCATCCCAAAACATTCCTTTCTCTCTCACACACACAAACACGCACACACCCTTTCCTCACCCCACATCTTTTTTATTTTCATGTTCCCAGAGACTGGTACTTTGTATTTCCATGCGTGTAAGAGAGAGGGAGAACAACAGGGGGGAGACACGGTGTCTCTCCCTGACTGAAAGGGTAGGTTGTGTATAGTCGGCGGGAGTACATAGTTTCATGATTTGAAGCTGCATGTGTGTATAGATTGTGGGAGGTTGTTTTTTGAGAGTACAGCGCTTGTTAAGTGGGAGGGTCACGGCAGCGACATCACCTCACAAACATGCCTCCATCTGTCCTTTAATGTTGAAAGTGTGTGAGGTGTGTTTGTGTACAGTATGCGTATGTTGCTGAGATTACTCACTCTTCTTGTCTATTAACAGATAATAACAGGGACAGAGATATAACCCAGTTTCTGTCTCTTGCAGTGCCAACAAAGTGTGTTCATCGTGAATGTTCCCAGTCTCACTTCTAACGCAACTGAAACCAGTTGTCTGACTTTTCAGCTCAGATATCACATTTTACAATGTGGTTACTCTTAAAACTTGCAAAGTGAAAGTAAAGTGAAAGTGTCCACTTGCAGATTACACGATGGTGGTGGGGCTGATTTCAGGAGGAAATTAGATATCTTACAGAGATGAGGTCCTGAAACTTGGTGAATGGTGTTCAGTGAACAACCTTGGACTGAACATCCCAAAAATCAAGGACATCATCTTGGACTTCAGGCGAAATGGTGCCGACCCCATGCTCTTGCACACCAACGGCGAATGTGTAGAGAGGGTGCAGTCCTTCAAATTCCTTGGCGTCCACATCTCTGCAGACCTCTCCTGGTCTGTGAACACCACAGCACTGGTCAAGAAGGCCCAGCAGCGGTTACACTTCCTGAGGGTGCTCAGAAAGGAACATCTCAACACAAAGCTGCTGGTGACCTTCTATCGCTCCACAGTGGAGAGCCTGCTGACCTACGCTGTCACGGTGTGGTACTCCAGCTGCACGCAGGCAGACAGGAAGAGGTTGCAGAGGGTGGTAAAAACAGCACAGAGGATGACCGGCTGCCCTCTGCTCTCCCTGTCAGGGTGATACCTGATGGCAGTGTTTCACTTGTGCTGTTCAGTCAAGACATACAATTAATAACATGCACAATAGGCAGCTGCCTAAAATCTCAGCAGCATGAAAAATCATGAAAAGACAATGAATGAAAGTCACTTTTCAGCAGTCTAATTAATTAATCACATACTGTTTTCATTTCATCAAAAAAAAAGGAATATTTAGAACAATCATCAATTGTCAATTTGTTGGTCCCCAATACTCCTCAGGTGTCTAAAAGAAAGTTAAAATGTATGTAAGATAAACATTATGTAATAATTAATTTAACTGATTAAGTGTAATAACTGTAAATCCCCCCCCAAAAAAGAGAGATGGGTGAAGGTAAAATAATAACTGGAAAAGTCAAAGAACGGGTATTGTACCTTGAACGTCCAGTGATTGGAATCTGTTTTTTGAAATACACCTTGGATTTTAGCCTAGCATTGATTAGATGGTCAGGTGGTTGACCCAGGAGGTTGTTGATGAATTGCAGCTAGAGACATAAAGAGACTTGTGCTGTGAGCACTTCAAGCAGGTGGACTTTGGCAGGACAGGTCAGATCATCAGGATTAGAGATGGAGCTAAACCATCTGTCTTCAGCAACCAGAACAACCCAAGGAAGGCTGAAGAGTGGACTTTTCTCCTCATTTCCAAGAGAGTATTTTGTGAGTATTTGTACAATCCAGGAAATGTCTGAATTTGTAGTATGGGAGATGGAACAAATTGCCAGTGAAGCTCGTTTTTCTGGTGGTTGGCCTAAACGGTCAATTGGAAGGCTCCAAATGCTTATTACCTGACCAAGTCTCTGTCACCAGTCACACAGAAGGTCCTAATTCTGCATGCGTTGGAGGAACTGCATGAGCGTGACATAAAAGTGGTGTGTGTTACGATGGATAGGCACCAATGGTGGAGAAACATTAGCTTTGTGAGTAGACATCTGGCATATGACTATCATCTGACATAGTTTGCTGTTAGCAAACAGCTGAAATTACACACAGG
>JAVQJD010082513.1:0-14133 GCA_036023655.1 Nannoperca australis | reverse complement strand
TCTTTAAAGTTAAGACTAGTTTAAAGTCATCTTCATTGAAAAGTACAGTGCTTTTCCTTCAAAAATAAGGACATTTCAATGTGACCCCAAACTTTTGAACGGTAGTGTATATATATACTCAGATATCTCAACAACTATTGGATGGGTTGCCTTTACTTTTCATCTAGCATCAAATACCTGCAAAACTAGTGTCTTTCCCATCAGCCTCAGATGTACATTTGCTCTGTCCCAAATTGCCTACATGCGTACTCAAACTTAGTATTTTGAGTGCATAAGTGCGTTCATACTGGTAAGTATGGCAAAATGTAAGTACCCGGATGATGTACCCAAAAAGGGCAGAAAGTTGAGTGTGGAACGCTGCACATTTCTCACTCTCAACGGTCGCCATCTTGGCTACGCAGCAGAAGGGGCCATTAAAAAGAATTAGAAGACGCAATCATTATTTCAGGTAAACTCACAACAGCAGTATTCGATTTAAGACAATACTACCTATCAGTATTATTAAGTCAGTACATAGTGTACACAGTATACTGCATGTAAGTGTGCTAACAGAAGTATGCGAGAGAGACAGCATTTGTGTTAATTGCTAAATTGCTAATGTTAGCATGTTAACACACTAAACTTTGGCGAACATACCTGCTAAACATCAGCATGTTAGCATTGTCATTGTGAGCGTGTCACCACACTGATGTTAGCATTTAGTTCAAAGCACTGCTGTGTCCAAATACAGCCTCACAGAGCTGCTAACATGACTCTTGACCCCTGGTTTTGTTTCAACACCAAACCACTGATATTAAGCACTAATGGTTTAGATACTTCTTTTTATACAATCAAACTCAATTGTCTTGGAAATATCTTGACAGGATGTGTTGTTTATTTATACAAAATGAATCCAAAAGGACAGATACATATCAATAAATCATGTACATCAATAAAGATGTACAAAGATATAAACAGATTTTTAGCCTTTTATTTTAACATATACCATATCTTAAACAGACACACCCCTCATTATCTGTTTGTACATCCGTCAGTCACATGAATGGCTAAGCCAAAAGTGAGAACACACCTTTTCCTGCTGTTCACAGTTTTCCATGTTGCTGTGGAAGGAATTGCATGCATTTCCACTACTGGGGATGTCTGTTGGGGACCTTGTTAACCACTTCCTGTTATTGTCTAGCACAGGAAGTGGATGCCCACTACATTGCAGAAGTTCAATGGCAGACTTTCAATTTTCATGTGTGTGTGTTCATATTTTGCAAAAGATAGGCTGCAGATTACCCAACACATTCAGGAAACAGGAGAAAAAAACATAAACGACCAAGACCAAGAAGCAAACAAACAAAATGCAACCACTATCATTGTAAATAATAACTGCAACTATTTATTGTGTGTAATTAGGGTCATTTTGCCAAAATACACCTCTCAGTAAGTAGATTTGTGCATCAAAAGCAGTGCCAGGTGTAACACACTTTATAGCCCACAGCAGCTTTAATTGTAATCACAGTTAATTTTACTATAATACATTAAGAGAAGATACTTCAGAGGTTACTTTCAAAAGGCAATTGAATCTGCGAGAAATACAATGGGAGCACTTGACCAGAGAGCAAGGAAAGCAGCAAGGGAATCATGATAAAAGGCAGCAGCAATGAGAACAATCTGGATCATCAAGCTATTTGTATGATGCTTCACACTGGAATTGTGATGAAATACTACACAGAAAGGTTAGCAATAGAACAGTTTGGGTGATGTGACAATATTGTTGGCAGCAGCAAGACACCTCTGCCTCATAAATGTGACTGAAAAAGACAAAGTGAGAATAAACCCATAGCTGCTAAGGGGACTTTAAAAAATCTGATTTGTTAAAGTGATTTATGACACACTAAGACCCAAATCCTTCACTTTATGGCCCTCCTGCCACAGAGAATGACATACCTCAGTGGGTAAGGAATATTTATTTTGTTGAGCCTTTAGAAATTATTTCTGAAGCTGAGAAAAAGGGGAATGTGTAATTACAAGAGCACATAACCATGAACACAAGAGCTTGTGATAAATCATATTTCACAGGCATTGTTGCATCTTGTCTGATGTTTGTCAAATTACATCATGCTACACTTTGCAAATCTTCATAATGTGTGACCAGTATGGCTTATTATTTGGAGTAACAAAGAGCAGTGATGCAATTGAATGCAACCACCCAATCATTTCCCAAGGAGCATGTTTTTGTACCCTTCTCTTCTTCATCGTAAATCCACATTGTTTTCACTTTAGGTTTTAAACCATCAAACTGTTTTACCTGAAACCTATTGACACAGGTGCCAATCATAGTGTTAATATTTATTTTTATTTTGTGTTTATCTGGAAATGGTGCCACGTTATTATATAACCCCAAATACTGGTAAAAGGAGACTGACAGAGGGTACAAGTGAAAGCATAAGGGAAGAAGAAAAACAGTTCTTGCTGAGGAGGATAGGGAGTTGGCTGATGTAATTGAGATAGAATGAGATTGTATCAGCACTGGGGTCGCCATGAATAAACAGAGGGAGGGCACTGAGGACAATTGAGTGTGTGAAGGAGAAAGAGGCCAACCCGGTGCATGCGTGTGTCTGTGTGTGTGTGTGTGGAAGCATTCTCCTATATGCCTTTGAGCATATGTGTAGTTTGCATGCATGTCCGTGTGTATGTGAGGATCATCGTTGGGATGGGGGAGGGGAATCCTTCGCTTTAAGCCCTGGAACTGACTGACTGGTGCTTTCCCCCGTGGAGTGCTGGCTGTGTTTGTGCTGCATGGAATAAAGACCTCGCTCTAGGGGAATACCCGGGGGATCGGCACCTACACAAAACACCATCACACAGAACGTCGTCCTCTCTTTGTCTCGCCCACACGTCTATCTCCCGAATGTATTTACTCAAACTCCACGCGCTCATGCACACACTTATCACCCACACATCATCCACGTCAACGATCAACAGCTAGCACTCAATATATACTGACAGCCGAAAGGGGTATCATAAGACAAGCACTATATGAATATGGAGAGCACATCATCGAGTATTTGCAAATAAATAATATCATAGCAAAGAGTCCCAAAACTGGTTGGGTTTACACATTTTAAGTAATTGTCGCAAATTTACTTTTAGATTCTGCTGTGCAACATGTAAGTTGATCTCAAAGATCACAATGCTTTGGTGCGTACCAAACAGATGTATGCATGACATTAGCAAAAGAAATATCATAACATATGGTCTTGATCGAACCTGGGATTTCTTGATTGGGATGGGTCAGACCAACTGCCAAGCTGTGGCAGTGCAGATTTAGTTACCCTTTCCTCCTCTCCTCTTCCCCATGATAAAAAGGGTAAAGTCTTTTGGAATGAGTAGAGTTGAAAAAAGCTTCAGTATTCTGTATAATTTAAATGGATGAGATGAGGATAAATGCACAGCAAGTCACTGGATATGTTGCAGATATGTTTTCTCTGATAGCCTCACACACCGTAGACAGTGTGAAAGAAAACACATTTTATCATACAAACACAGTACTGTTACACTAGGGGTACAGAAAGCCTTGCCTAAAAAAATGTCCACCTACTATTACCTCTGCAAAGCAGTAATTTCACCCATTGGGATTTGCTGTTTTCTTCGGTGACCATTGACATGTAACTACTTGCGTGTCTGAAGTTGTGTATGTGGACGGGGGTAAGCTGCTAATAAAATTGCCCTTTTGGGATCTAAAAGTTGTCTGAATCTGAATCTGAGAATATGCTGAGAAGACATTCTGGGAAATGTTGGATCACAAACACACAACACAACAGAGACAGACATGTCTGCTGTGAATGTAAGCATGCCCTGGCTAGTCTCCCTGGAAGCAGCCCTTGGAGAGCCCGGGGACTGAATGAGGCCTTTTGAGTCTTGGCTGGTGAGGGGCAGGTCCATTGTTAAGGACAGCTGGGCCTCTTGTTTCTTGCTTTCTCTCTGGGGGCAATGGGCACCCAATATGAGGAGATTGGGTTTCTACCACACACTCCTTCCCAGCCCCCCACGCATCTGCAACAGCATTGACTGTGACTGTCTATCCTTCTGTCTGAGGCCACTTCTGGACTCTATTGGTTACAAAAAACCTTGCTGTTGCACTCAATTCTGGGGATGAGAGGAATGCATGTAGCCAATAACTTTATTTTACAAGCAAATATAATGTGCAAATAATAAAAACCAAGATTTGTGAGAAATTATGCTGTAGAATTAAGTTGTTGCATTTTAGCTATAGACATGGGACACATTAGGCAAATTCAGTTGAATTTTTGCATATGCAGCAATATCATCCCTTTGTATAAAACATGGAGATAAAGCAGCTGACTGTTAAATATTCCTGGTAGCTCTTTTGTAGTATCATTCTTAAACGGCTTCTCAAACAAGCACACACAGCTCCGAGCTCATTCTTGTCGCCACATCTCGTCTTTCTGTATCTCCATCCCCCATTCCTCCACCCCTCTCCTTTTTCCCACACTCTCCTCCTTCCTTCCCGGCCAGAGGAAGCGCCGCGATTGGGGGAATTTGGGTGCTGCTTTCTGCGGAGTGTACTCCGTCTGTCACTATCCTTGTGGCATGAGAGTGAAATGGAATAATGCTCCCAAACTGGGCTATTAAAGGCTATTTTCATCCCTGCACGTCTGTTTCTGTGGGCTCATGCTCCAAATATAGATCTGGCACCACTGACGCTAATGAAACATGTCCCCCTTTTTTGCCTGTTTAAATCTACTTATGTAATCTCTTCATTGCATCAACAGGAGCTGGTCATACCTTGCCATCTGGGCCTGATTTTGCAGTTACCTCCTACTGTCTTACAAATTCAGGCCTGTGTTCTCTTGGAGGTAAGGTGCACGAGGTGGAAAGCGCGACTACGGGAGTAGGAGCAGCGTGTTTCCATTTGGATGTCGAGCACAAATCCAAGAAAAACATGCTGGGTGTGACCTACAAGTTCCAGCCAGTATCCTGTCATTCCAGTGCACAATGCAGGGAGGGAGGTGACAAATCCCTAAGCCACTTTGTGTCAGAGGCAGACACAAATAGAGTGGTGTTCCATGTGACAGATGCTGCACACGCAGGGCTGTGTTAAAAATCAATGACAGTTCAGTTCACCTGATGTTCTATGCTTTGTTACTCTAAAAAATGAATAAGTGAAATAAATAAATATAGCGGTTGAAACAAAAAGTCTGCGTGCAGTGGAATTCATCAGTAAGCAGTAATGTCACCGACACCCCAAAGACACAACCATGGAAGGATTTGTTTGTGGGACCTGTTTTTGTAGTAAAAGCACTTTGGTAGTTGAGGGGGAAAAAAATTCGGCAAGCATTGTCAACAACTGAGTTCATGGTGTAAAAGATTTTAAATCAGGCTTTATACACAAGGAAATGCAATATTTGATCTACATGGGTGAAAAAGTATGTTCAGTTTGGGGCTGAATTATTCAGTGTTTTTGCAGCGTGTCCAAATAATAAGACAAGAATTATTAGCAAATATCAAATGATTTATATAAATAAAGCACCATTCAGTTTCACCACAGCTACATGTGAGTGCGCGTGGCAGCATTCCCCTCTCTCTCCTGTGTGTATTTGCTGAATAGAGGTACTATGGGTCAGTGGAGCAGCTGGTGACTGGGAGGAAGAACTTAACCAGGCCTCTTTTGTGGATCAGCTGTCTCTGGCCGAGCTTTGTCATTCCAAATTGGGTCCCTTACATCCAGAGCCTGGGGAGGTTTTGACATGTAAATGGAGGACTGAGAGCTCCAAAACCCCACGATTACTCACTAAAATGCTATAGGGGCCAAAAATGGTTCCCTGAGATGCACCACTGGGGGGAGGACACACATGCAGCCTCACTGCAGACTGAAGTGTGCCTCACAGTCTGGAATTATGTTAATGATTGAGCTTGTCTGGACACCAAACAGTCTCCACCCTGATAGAATTATTTACGAATGTAAATGCTGTAAAGCTTTTTGGGTCACTGTATGCCATATTGGGGTATACAAGAAAAGAAACCTTGACAATAATATTTAATTTTTCTGTTAATTAATTTAACTGATAAACAGTGCTACACAGGAAGAAGAAATGCAACAGATGTTGCAATTCACATCCAATTTGCAGCCTCTGTTCCCTGTTTGGTCTTTAAATGAGTTTATCATTCATTAAAATTCATTAAAACAAAACGGACAAAAACATTCCATATTTGTGAGCTTATATGTCGTGATTAAAAAACTGATTCCACCATTAGATTCACATATAATTTTGTAAAATACAGGTGTAGTTAATCTTGTTAAAATGTGACATGACAACTGTGATCACTGGAGTTTCCCATAAACATGTCTCGCCTTAACATGTGTACACATCTGTAGTGATCCACACATTTAACTACTGCTGCAATAAATTGTCCACAACACGGTTGCAATGGATACTAGAATATATATTAACGTAAAGTAATTAAGTTAGACCGCATTGCCATTATGGCTTTGACAGGTGCGGAGTATATCAATTAAGAAGAGTGAATCAAACAAATGAAGCCATTTGAGTGTTTTCACAAAGATGATATATTGGATTGAAGGCATTAGAGATTTCAGCTGATGCAAATGTATATGAATGACAATTAACAGTTATGCTTAACTGTTGCACACAGAAATAGGTGGAAAATAAACTATATGGAAGGAAATCTTTTATAAGCCTAACCTTTGATAATTTCAGAAGCTCTATAAAATGAAGCTTACGGCCAGACAACAACGCCCTAGTGAGCTGGTGTTCGGCACGTCTGTGCACCACATGTGTGCGTGGCTGTAAAATACTTCTAATTCGCTCACTCACTGGAGAAGCTGCCCATATCCAGTTAAATAATTACAGTCCTTTAACCAAGAGAGCAAACAAACAAGAATAAACAAAATACCCCATGGCCTTAATAATGCACAGCATCACACATCTGGAGTGTGTGTCTGTCTCATATTTGCAAGAGAGGAGAAAACCAACAGCAGAGAGCCGCTGAGCAGCAGGAGCAGTAGGCACACAGGAAGTGAAATTTGCTCAATATACTGTAGCCTGCAGCAGTTTGAGGGATAATTGCTGACACTCCTAGCATGCTAGATAGCCGTTCTATGCTGCAATGGTCAGGGAAACCCTCTGTCACTGACAGCTGTCTGAAGCACGGCACACGGAAAGGACATGACACGAAGCATGTAAACATGGATTTACCCATGTCCTCCATACTGCCCACACTGCTTATTATAGAAGGATACTGGCAGCATAATAAACCAGCAATTGCTGCCTGCTGTGGCAGAGGGCTTCTTTCTAGACTGCCCTACTTTCTGCCTGTAGTTGTTGACTTGGTTTATTTGTTCTGAATGGCCACTTATCGTTGTTTTTTCTGTATTTTGCTGTTGATAAGAAAATGGAGTGGCTCTACAATTGGGGGCAGAGAACACTTGGGCTTACTGCTGTGCCTCTAAGAATAGTTTCCATTACTGGTATTAGGTTTGTGATGCTGGGCCTCTGTAAATAAGGAAACAATTATTACACCAACAGAGAAGACCATGATAATGAATTTTAATTGACAACAGAACACACAGTTTAAGTTGCCTAATGTATTTTCATGATGTAAAGCACATACTATTGTGCTTACATTTAATGCCAGTCATACAGTAACTGATATCATACATCTTTGCTGTACAGTGATGCAGCAAGAGAGAGAGTGGGCATGGGGGTGTGGGGGGTAAGGAGAGGAACAGAGCAGCAGATAATGACCTCAGCTTCCATCTGCTGGGCACCACGGGGCGGAGACACCTTCAACCTGCCACCGGTCGGTCGCCACAGCAATCTGCCGCTCCCCATCGTCCTGGTGACATCTGCTTTTGGGTGACTGAAAGATGAATGCAGCACCAGCCGCATGGGCACAGAACAGACGTCACGCAGACCGCTAGACACACACACTAACACTGCGGCACAGATGGCCAGAGACACACTACTGTGGAGATTACAATCCAGGCATTATCCACTGCCTCTAACCTCTCAGTAAAGTGGATGTAATATAATAACAGGTTTGTAAAGCCGTTAGCTGTGACTATATTTTATGTCTCTTCCTAAAGAGCTGTCATTGGCAGCCACTGGCTGGCACTCCAGAAGCCTTGCCATGGTGCAGTTTATTTAGGCTGTCTAATAGCCTCCTGTTAAACTGCTCACACACGACACAAGCTTTCAAGTGTTTAAGGAATCACGCTCATCTTTATTTTGTTTGAGTAAATAATACAAATTGGTTTGTTTTTAGAGCACAGGGTATAAATGTCGCTGTTTACTAGTCTTCTGTATCTATGGCGATATCGTTTTGCTTGACTAGAGTCCCCAGCCACAGCTGTCACAGTTATTTAGTGCCTCTGCGGTAACCTTGGAAACACCCACCCTGCATACAAGTGTTTTCACAAAGTGAGACCCTGATAAACAGGTGAAGGGCTGGGAATATGATGATTGCACACAAAGCAGCATGGAAAAAGTAACAAAACCACCTTATGTGTTATGCTCACTTTGAGGAAAAGGACAGCTGGAGGGAGCACAGAAAGAAAGAGACAGAGAGAGAGGAAATTAAGGGGTGGGGCGGCAGTGACAGAGGAACAGTGAAGCAGAGGAAGCAAAGGAAAAAGAGGGGAATTCAGGTCAGTGTTGTGGATTATGCATGCTGGGCTGGGCATTTTGATCCACCTCTGGTTTGGGGAGAGAAAGAAACACTGGGTGAGAAAGGGCAATTGAGTGGTAGATGGATAAACAGAAAGACGGAGAGCATGAGAGATGAGCAGCAAAGTGAAACATAATAAATTGTTGTCGCAATCATCTCATGAGACAGCCGGTTAGATTGAAAGGAAGTGCTGAAGGGTTATGACAGGCCTGAAATATCCCACTATGCTCAGTTGGATGAATGTGATCCAGAACAACACGGTTGATTTTAGAAAGTAAACAGGTATTTGCAGCAGGACCAAAGTTAAACCCAACTCTAGATGTAGAATAACACTAATTGTTAGCTAAAATAGGCCAAACCTTTATGGGTAGATTTTCGTTGTCTAAAATACCAGGCAGGCTAAGTTTATAAATTGTAATTCCAAGAATGAATCCATGTTTCCTGTAGCTTGGTTAAGCAGTACTGTTTAGAGTCCAGAATAGCCCTTTTATGGGTGTTAGGAAAACGGAATATCTCCCAGGCCAGTGTCAGAGGCGTCAAAGTACAAAAGTGTGTCAACCCTTAGTGTTTAATGAGTCAAAAACTATTTGGGTCAACCTGGGTATAGAGATTTTTGTGTTTGTCTGAACTAGCTTAAAGTGCGTTACCACACAAACATTTGAGTAAGCATTTAGTAAACAGGCAACCCCTATCGTGCAAAATATTACACAATACTACACTTAATCGAGTTACAACCCACACTATGACAAATCCCACCCACCTGGCATCTAAAAAGCCATCTCATCAATTTTCAACCGGAATCATCTCATTCAAATGTGGGTGGATATGTGAAAATTCATTATTAAAATTCCAATAGAGTTCTGTGTTTATACATTGTGCCCCCGTCGCTCTGTGCTCTTAGCACTGCTGTGGGATGGGCCTGACAGACAGGTGGCTTAAACAGGGCTTTTCTGCAAGCCCACCTCTGAGAAAAGGCTTCTTAGTCTCAAAGGCTGTTTGGTCAGAAACAATAAAGATCCCCTATTTAGCCAAGTCTATCGATCATATATTACCATTTCAAACAACCTTATGGAAACAGGTTATGGAAACACCTGCTCTCTTTTTCAGTTTATTTTTGAACCAGCTGATGATCAGCATGATACATTAACCATCTCTCGACTGAAAGAAACAACCAGGGTTCTCAGGTCGATCATTGGACTTCACCTCTGAGTGTTGCTGAAACAGTGCCTGGTTATGACAAGCAAATGTAAAATGTCACCTCCATAGCCAGGGGTGAAAATAATCAATTGCATGTACTCTCAATATTGAATTAATTCATTTGTATGTGTACCTTTTTAAATATTATTTAAAATAGGTAATTTTACTTTTACTTAAGCTCATAGTGGATCCTGCAGCTGTGATTTCTACATTCACTTAGGAACATTGTCCTTTCTGCTGTGTTAAAAAAAGGATGATTTGATTTGTTGATTGAGTGTCAGGCAATTTATGTGGTCTAATAATGTTGTTGCACCCTCTTTTTATTTATTGTTTGTGTTCAGTTGTTTAATCTGAGATGTGTCCTCATTTCTGGTTAATTATAATAATACTACACAGAGGAAGGTATATTTTTTATAATTGATAATCAGGCTGCAATGTGCTGTCTATAGGAAAGGAATTTATTGGTGGTTTACTGACCCACTAGTGTATATGTTGACAATGAATGCAATTTATTTTGTTGCAGAGTTAGGTGATAATTCTCTGTGGGTTCTTTCCACTTTCACATGACGTGCCTATTTGATTCAATGTTAATATGAAAAATTAATTTCAATATGAGCTTTAAAGGGCAATAGAAAAGCAAATGCTAATAAACAAAATGTACTTACCTTTGTGGCTTGTTTTGGTTCATAGCAACAAAAACATTGTTGTGCAGCAACAGTCTTGTGGAAGTTTCACCAGGCTGTTTTTGGCTCTACAGACTCTTCAAATTTAACATCACACTCTGAAGATTCCCCCACTACCCCCAGCCAAGTGTGGAGGCCCATACACATACAAATACCAACTCATTTAAACACTCTCTCACACACACACACACAAAATCACATGTTCTCTAATACACATGCGGGCGCATACTCACACACGCATCCATGCTGACTTACATGTGCACACACACAAACACACACACAATCCCTGCTGTGCCTGTAAAATCTGCATAGCTCTCAGAAATTCCACTAACACCTCCCACCCCATGTGGACGCACATACACACACACACACACACACACACACAAGCACACTCCTGTGAACCCACACAATTAATGTGAAATCACATCCATCTTCCACCCCTCTGCCCCTCCTGTTCTCCATTACAAATAGCTGAGGATTGCACTCTCTCCCTCTGGCCTTGCCTGATGTTGTTTTTACATGTCTTGTTGTGTGCAATACTCTCCCTTATGTAAGACAAAATTACCCAACATGAGTGTTATTCTCAGTGGGGGTGATTGCACTGGTGCATTCCAATCTCAATGAGAGATGGAGGGAAATTGAGAGAGAGGTGAGAGGGAGATAATCTTTCCTTAATGGTTATTTTTATGGCAGCCATGCTTCACTAGATTGTCTACAATGAAGATAGAGGGAAATCAGGGAAGAGGGAGGTATGCTGCAAAAAGCCATGAGTCAGATTCAAACTCACGAGCACCTACTGAGCTTCCACAATGCCTTAGAGTCAACAATGTTAAGTTGACTCTTTGCAGATTTAACCCCCGCCTCAGTGTGAGTACTGAGGATTCCTAGATAAACATTGACCAAGAGATAAGAAGGAAGCATGCAGAGTTAAGATCTTGTTGACTCTGTACAGACCAACAGGAGGCAGGAATCTAGTCCAGCATGCACTGGATGGAAGAGAGTAAAATATCCTGAACAGGTACTGAACATATAACAGGAGAACAAACAAGCACCAACTATGAAGTGCTAAGACATGCACAGGGCTCTACCCCAGAGAAACAACAGAGGGACAGGAAATGTTGGTCAATAGCTATTTGTTTCTGATGCTTCATGCACTATGGACAACTGACACATTCAGTTCTTTCGCTTGGACCCATGAGAGTCTTTGAAACACAGTCTCATGGTAGACCTTGGTGAACCTTTGGTCTCTGTAACAAGTTACATCCAGGCTTGTTATCAAACAGTTCACAATCTACGAGGGCCAAACCACATTGGTTCTGGCTGGGTCATGTTCCAGCATTCTTCCATGCATGTGATCCAAAGTGATGTGACCTCCAATCAAGTCATCCATTGTCCTTGCACTCCTTCATGAGGACTTCTCACAGACGAAGCAGGGAGCTGAGCCACTGACAGACAGATCCTCTATTGATAAGGTGACCAAAATAGAACACTTCATTGTATAATACTGTAGCCCGTTTGTAGGCGTAATACACTGGAAAGCGCACGTGAGGTATGGGACTCAAAAAGAAACTGCCATGTAACTGATGGTGCCTCCCTGGTGACAGAACTGGGAACATTGAATGTTTATGGAACACTCTCAAGCATGGTAAACATTAATTTAATGGAAGAGTGCTGATGGATGCTAATAGGAAAGTATACTGACATTTGTGGCAGCACATCTTTGGGGAATTTGTATATTAAAGCTTAAACCTGCACTCATCAACTTGTCTATATGAACAATGATGTGTACTGTGAAAGGCAATGTTTGTAGTGATGATACAGAGAATTATCACCCAGCTGTGAAGTTCTCCTCAGCTCTATGGAGCTGTTAGCATCTTTCAGCTCGTTGTTTTGGTTCTTTGGCCCCCAACTTTACTGTTTTGGTTCAGTCCCATTCTCATTAGCCTTGTTACCAGACACAACAAGATATTTTCAGTGGAGAAGTTAAGCTAAAAGTTAACAACTAGCTAGTGAAAATAGCATTTAGCAGCTAAAGAGTCAGATATTTCCTTCAGGAGTTGGTGGAGAGAAATTAAAGAGCTAAAAGAAGAGTGAGTATTGGACTTACATTCTTCAGGTTGCTATAAACACAACTTCAAATGAATGCTAACATTGATTATTGACAGTTTATTGACAACTTTATATGTGATATTATGTCAGGGTTGTGTTAACAGCTTACTCCAATTAATGCAGGTTTTAATGAAAAAAGTCTGTGTCCCTTCAATGAAAGACATTGCTCAGCATGATGAACAGAAAAGTCTAACAAGTATCATGGTCAGTGAGAACATGTTTTCCCCTGAAGACAATAAAAGAGAATGATTTGCAGTACTGACAACATCCTATAATGATTTCAGGACATCCTTGGGGAAATATGAGGAAGGAAATAACTTAATGTCACCAAACGTTTTGGTCATGACCTATTTTGAACTTGATAATATCAGTAGTATCAGCAGCTAGTCCCACCTCTCCTGCCTGTAGAGGATGCTGCCACAGCTAAGTGGTGTAAGCAAGCTGAACAGTCTTCAATGCATGAAGAGGTTGAAATAATTGGATAACTGAGTTTGTGATAAAAGGAATGCTTGTTCACCCCGGACTAGCATCTGACTTGAGAATGACATGTGGTCTAGAAGTGCTAATGCACGTGGTCACAAGGCATCAGGGTGCATCTCTTCTCTATCTCTGGTATGATCTGTTATCAGACTGAGTACTCAATGTCCAGGGCATGTGAATGCCACTTCAGTTATTTTAGAGAGCAACACTGAATGTGATACTAATTTAAGATGAATCCTTTTTCTTTTTTAAACAGTTACAATACTGAATAGAATCGTCTTCTTTTACATTACATAACACAAGAGCACATTCATGTGGCTGTGTGCAAATCTTTTTTTACATTACTGCCTGTTTTATTTGACACCTTCAATGTGCTTTTTGATTAAAACAAAACACGGAGCAGTGTTTTCATTCATTATAAGAACAACAAACTAATCAATCTATGTTTGGCCTAGTTTTGATATATCAAACATGTCACCATTCCACCATCAAAAAAAAACTCTTCACAGAGCACATAATAGCAGTCCCAGTCAAAGGCCACAAGCCTAAGTACCTGGGCTTGTTTGCACATTACACATCTTACTTATTTATAATGGAATACATGGCTTGATGAATGAGCTCCCATGATCTTCCTCTCAATCTCTTATTGAGCAGGCATGTCTTCCTGAAGGGGGGCTCAGTGGAGAAAAAAGAGGAGAGCATGCGTTTTAAATTAATCAATCCTTCTCATTTCCCCCTTTCCTCCTAGGCAGACAGACCTCTCGTGGAGGGGGGTCTGTGGCAGCGGGGCGGAAAAAAACAAAACACTGTCATCTGTTTTCATGGAGGTGGCAGAGGCCCAGCCTCTAGCTGTGCTTTGGCTAGGAGAAAGAAGAGAGATAGAGAAAGGAAGAGTGAAATGAGGGTGAGGAGGAGGAGTAGGGAGTTACGGGGTAGAGGGAGTGTGCGAAGTACTCTATGACAA
>JAVQJD010082509.1:0-13088 GCA_036023655.1 Nannoperca australis | reverse complement strand
AGTCGTATTAGATTGGTGCAAATTGATATATATATATATATATATATATATATATATAATGTAATTAATATAATAAAATATAATAAATGAAAAACAGTAAAAGTGTGTGTATCCTGTTTTCATTGTTATGAAAATAGGCATTCATGAGAATGCACTTCAAGAGCCCACCCAAAATTGTATTCAGTGGCTAGAATATAGCATTCATATTGTGTAGGAACTCTACTTTAGCTTCTGTATTGTCTGAATCACATTGCTTAATGAATGTCATGTCCATAATACAGTCTAAGCCTTCACAAACACACACACACACACACACACACACACACAAACAGAAACAGTAAAACTGTTTCAACAAGAACTGACTATTATAGGATCCATGGGACTCTTCTCATATATTACGTGTTATACAAAAAACTAAATCGGTTCTGCAGATATATATATTTATATATGAAAATATGCACTGTGTATATATATATATATACACAGTGCATATTTTCATAAATTAGTCATAAATCAGACCCTGAGTAATATGAATCATGTTAAGCTAAATAGCTAGCTTATGAGCATGCCATATGCCACAACGTTGTGACGGCCGCGCGACGGTTTTTAAAGTGGTACGAATTTTTGGTTGCCAGGTTACGTTGTTTAACGTGGAGAGCACGTACTTGTTTGCGCGGTACTGTTAACGCCCACTTTAGGTAGTGCTCATTTTGCGGAAGGGCTGTCCCATTCATACAGCAAGCAGGCAGGCAGGCGGGCGGGCAGGCAGGAAGGCAGGCAGGCAGGCAAAACGCAGGAGCGGCCAAACACCATCAGCGACGTAGCGTGTGAGCCAAATGATTGTCTCTCACTGAAAATACCAGGCCAGGTTAAACTGCGCTATCATTGTCAGCCCTTTCGACGTCGGACAACTAAAACTGAAACCACCCTCTCAGAAATGGGATTTGAATGACTTCATTGAATACTGGAGGACCTCCTGTGTTCGACCTGCCGCGGAAATCGACTGACTTCCTAGTCGCCTGGTTCCTCACCGCTGCCGCAGACCGGCCACCGTCCTCGGCTCATTTAACCCAGTCTGTCTGCGGACCACTGGCTCTGGCATCTGGACACATCGGAACAAGTCTACCGTCGTTGTAGATACGCAAACGTGCCTCTGTGTGCTTTTGCTGCCTGTATAATGCCGACACATTTGCGGTTCCGGAGAAGGTCATTCCTTGGGCTTTTATTCCTTTTTTCGCTGTCCACCTCCGCATTGTATTTCATCTACTCCGCCCCCGGAATCGGTAAGTCAAATCAAACCGATGCTATTATTTGATGTAGTCATACAATAGGATGAAGCGAGGTCGTTTGAATGGGATGTTAGGTCATGTGTGACAGCTCGGTTTGCCGTTGGGAGTGTAGACAAGCGAAGGGGCCATGCGTGCGTCTCTGCTGAGCCTTGATCTTTTCCAATCGATGATGAGACTCAGCTGGATGCTGGAACGGTCCTATAATATCCATGTACCTGACCATGATGATAATAGTGCTACTGATGAGCATCATGGCTACTATACCCATGCTGATGTTAGCAGGCCTAACAGCTATGATTATAATGCTTATAGTATTGACGAAAAACGTATTTTGGCGTTGATATGGGGTTCATTGTTGGAATCCATAGAATAGGCAAAGCTGAGCCATGTGTATTTCAAAATTCTCAGTGTCTGACTGTTTTGCTTTCTTGGAGGGGGAAAAGTTCAGGTTATGAGTCATGGATTCATAGGCCTAAATTACATTTGTGAAGTCAACCTGAGCATAGAGATCACTGGCAAACAAATCGACCCTTATATCATTAACTTCCTGTTAAGTCACATGTAGTTGTGTAATATCGGATGTCCCAAATCTCTCCTATCATTAAGTTATTAATGCGCCTCATCATCCCCTCCCTTCTCTTTTTGTCACTCTGCCTCTCCTTGGATTAATGTGTGCCGAGGTGTGTGTCACAACAGTCTTCTTGAGTATCTGCGGTCTCATCCATCCTTTCTTGGAGGCCTTCTGGCTTAGGCCATGGTCCACTTATCCTATTGGCTTATAGATAGGTATGGCCAGTCATCTAGTCATGTCTACTTTATTGTCAATGTCTCCGCAGTACAATGATATTTTGGTAATTATTACCCATGACATGCCCAAACATCAGTCACTTTATTGCAGATAAATGGGTATAGCTTATCTTGATGCATAGCACTTGTTGTATTGTAAACTTGGGACTTTCACCTGACTCTGCCCTTGATTCTGTGCCACCCAGAGCTGTTATAACTTTCCACTGAGTGGATTTAAGAAAAACTTGGCAGCCATAACATGGTAGCCTATATTCTTCTATTTTGGGCAACAGAAGGGGAAAGTTCATAAGAAAATATTTGTGGAACCACTTCCTATTTACTGCTCAAGCCACCTTTAGTTGGATGTCCTGTGGTGTTTGCTGAACAGACATGCTTGGCGATGTTGGGTTTCCTTGAAACCTTGCCATGTGTAGTATTTGCTTCAATTAAAACAATCTACACCAAGACGCACGAATCATCTACCTGAGCCCAAATGCGTTGATAGTCAATTTTTCTAGTGTACAGAAGAAAGTAAAAAAACATTTTAGGCTAATTTCCAACACATTTACAATCAATAGTTAAGGGCCTTTCACTGCCGAAAAGGAGAGCCATTGTTGGAGTAGGGATTGACTGGGAGTAAAATAGTGTGTATGGCATACAAGTGTAGTCTTTCTTAAACATCAAAGAGAGAGCTGGTCCTTCTTATTCATCAAAATGGGTATTGATCCATTCACGCTTTTTACCTGCAATGGACAACTTGATCAATAACTGAATCAATTCTCATATGGAGGACACTTTACTGACAGGAATAGCCTGTGTAAGTCCCAATAACAGACAGCAATGATTTCTTTAAATGTGAAACAAACAAATAAATCGTTGAACCATTAGGATAAAAATAGTCCTTCGTTCAGTTGTTCACTGTTTTTTCTGCTAAAGTATTGATGTTGTCCGATAACTGCGCCTGGCCATATGCATCCTCCTGGGTGTTGACTGTTGTAGGGCTGTAATGGCCACATGGTTTACTGGAGGTTAGTTCAGAAACAGAACAAGGACCAGCAGCACCAGTTCATTAATTATAGATAGTGACCAGCAGCAGAGCAGCATCTGCTGCTGTTACTAAAAGCTACAGTTTAGTCTTTTACACTTGGGGTGCCTGGTGGAGCTCTAGCAGCAGGCCTGGATAGGAAAATCAGGTTGCTGTTGGGGGATGGTTTCTAATAGGAACTATTTCAGTTTTTTGACATACGGTGGTATGGTTTACTGGGAGTAGAAAAAGGTTTCAGATCCTGTTCTCAGAGATGGTCCTCGCAGCTTGTCAGACGGAGATGCACGGCAGCAAATGTGTTCCGTTAATAAAAACATTTTAAAACGCAACACAGCATTAGCTTTCAATGTATCCATCCCTATCAGAATGCATCATCTTTATTGAAGAACCTCCTCTCAGAGCTCTCTGTATAATGGACCATTCAACAAGGAAATTAGTTGCACAATACAGAGAAGTTATGAGAGATTAATAAAGCATCAGGCATACAAGATGCTGTACTCTGTTGTGGATGTTTAAAAGTATTGAGTACTGTGTTGGTGTGACTCCATTTGTTGGCTTCCGTTAATGTTTATCTGACAAACTGCAGTCTCGACTTTATCGTGAGTGAGGTTTATTAAATTAACATCAAAATCCTCCTATTTGGGGCCTCCTATAGTATTAGACTACACAGAACATCTCATCAAATGGGGGCCACAAATGTGTTACATATACCATTGTATGATGGCAGCCACACTTGAAGTTTAACAGATTGGCTAAAAGGGATCATAGAGGAGGGCACTGCACAGAATTGACAAAAATACTCAGAGTAAAATATAGAAACAGAAAGATGGAAAAGGGCAGGAGGAGGAGGGGGCATGGAGGGAGGATGAAAGAGATGAGCCAAGCTCCTTTTGTTTTTTTTCCTGCAGGTTTGCATGTCAGGGAACCCACCCAGAACACCTGAGCAGGGATTCCTATGATACCCAGGTGGCTTCAGTGCCAAATGCCCCAATTTCACAGCTTAGTCCATTTCTCTCTTTCCGTCTGCCTCTTTCTCTCTTGATTTCTCTGTCTCCGTGTACTCGTATACACGGACACCCCAGCCTCTATGTTGCCCCCAAGCATGGATGCTGACTGATGCAGGCTGGGAATGCAGGGCACAGCTGGGGCTGATTGCAGCAGTTTATTTAATTAAAACATTAGAGGATCCCACTGGAGCGAGAGCTAGGGAAGACACAGGCTCTATTTATAGGTTCGAACACAGATGCACATACACCTTCACATCCGGGGGAGAGCAAGGAAGACAGGTGCTTCCCTTTTGTCTCTGAAGACCAGGCCCATCCTCCCATCTGAATGGCGTGCGTGTGTGTGTCCGTGTGTGTGTGTCTGTCTGTAATACTGTATCTTAGTGTGTACCAGATTTATTTTTACATGTGGCCTGCTGATAACCAGTACCCAGTCTTGACAGTGTCTTTTTAAGGTTGCTTCACTGTGTGAAGCACCCCAGACACATAGCAAGGAATGTAGATCCACCAGGGTTTAGGGCAGGTTAGAGTATTTGCATAGACACAGTTGCCACCTTGACGCGACAAGTAATAACAAAACATTTGCTAACAGCAACATAGACTTTGTTATTGCTTAGTTATTAGACATTTTAGCTTTGCCGTGACCTTGCAGTACCTTTTTTTTATATCTTCTCTTCAGTTTATTGACACCTACACATGCCTCATCTACCTGTCATCATTTTCTCCGAACTATGGCGGGGCTGCAAACTGCCTGTAAGTACATGTCTCAGGAGCTATTTCCAAAGCCTTTGGATGTAAACACACCTCCTACAGCCAGGAAATAATTGTAGATTTGAAGATTGCATGTCTTCAGTTTTGTCTGCTTGATCACAGAGGATGACTGATAATAATCATAATCTCAGCTGCCCAGTGCAATTTTGTCTGGCCCAGGCTTGTGAGAATACGGTTGCCTCATAAAACTAATATCACAAAATATACAACTGCTGACAAATTAAGTTTTACTAACTGTAACTACATTAACGTCTTTTGCTCTAAACTGTAATGGTGCAAACCTAAAAAGTGTTATGAATTAGAATTGTAAGTAAATAAATAATTTGTGAATAAATAAATAACTTTGTTGCAGTATATCTTCATACAGTCTCTTGCGATACATCATGAACTCTGGCACCACTGAAGCAATATATTCTCTTGGGATAGTGAGGCAAAGGTGTGTCCTTCCCTTGCTAATTGCCTTTTTAGCTTTGCACCTGTTCTGCTTTTCACGCAGGTCAGCCTTTTGACAGTTTATGGCTCATTGACATTTAAATTGTGTGTTCATGGTGTTGTATGTGTGTGATATTGTAGGCTATATTTTGGTACACACTCGCTCATCACAGCTGTCCATAACTCGTAATAATGCTGTTGTTTGTAGTTGACTTTCAAATCTGCCTGTTCAGTGATACCGTCATTAACATGGGTGAAATATCGGTATACTATCATGCCATGATTTATCCTGTTATGCCTGGTCGTATAATTTTTTCGTATAGAGTTTTCCATTTAAATGTAGTATGATATAGTTTGATGATTGAATGTGGAATTATCCCTACCTTAAGGGTTTCATTTGTGGAGACTAGCGGAAGGAGCATGTTTTTTATTTATGCTTGCCTTGTGCCTGGTCATCACTTTCACAGCAGAGTTATCATAGGCCACTTCTGTGCTATCACTCTCTGTGCACTCAGTCCTAATGGCACTGTACTTTTCACCCCCTCACTGCTACTGGGCATGCTGGTCTCCTCAGTGTTCGGAGAAATCTGTTCTTTGAGAACAGTTTTAACATTTCCTCTAGTCACACCACCAATTGTGTGAGGGTATACATGTATGATCGTCCATCCACTTCTATATCTGTTTGTGGAGCCACTTCTTGCCAAGCCAACAATGAGTGGTTGATTTTCCTAAGGAACATTTGAATCCTAATTTGGGTAAAACCTGGCTAGAGGTGGAGAGGTATTAAAGAAGGAAGGAGCTTGTAAAGATCAAACAGATTATGTTTGGTGCTATGCAGTTTGGTGCTTTGCATTAGAAGGAAATGGAAAAAGTCCACATGTTGCTAGCTTTAGCCTAGATTATCATGTGTTTGGCAGAATTGTGTAGATGCTAACCTGTTACCTTGGTTAGCTTAATGGGGGTAAATCATTAACTTAGTTGAGGAGGAAGACGTGCTATACATAGAACTATTGTTTGTGAATTGGCTAAATCTGCACTTTCTGATAAATGAATAACATTTGATCTCTATTCTTTACACCACCGGTAGGACATCAACCCATTTCACTACTAGCTGCCTCTCCTTAGTCTTGTACAGTTTGTTTTCTTCCCAAGTTTATAGACATCAACATTTATAGCACTGCTGGTGCTAACCATAGTGCTCAGACACAATCCACTAGTGCAGATGTGTCTGAGGAAAGTACAGGTTGATGTCTATGGCAATAGTCGTGTCCATGTGTGCTTCATGGCCATGCTGCTTCTGTGCTGACACCTCGTTTGTATTAATGCAGAAGAGCTTCTCTGGCACTCTTAAAGCCATCCATCATTAGTCCTCAAGGCCCACTGTAATGTTACCACCACTGCCCACCCTCTTTCTGCTGCTTAATTGATCCATTTAGCTCAGTCCAGCCAGCCTCTTAAGGCTTATTTCCAGAGGCTAGGGATAGCCAGGGTGAAATATTAACTTGGTTCTAAGCAGCCTCAGATAGAGCCCATTGTGAATAAACAAGCATGCTACATAGTGAGGAATTATGCAGCTTCTCTATTCAACTTCTGTAAAGTTCTTCAGCCATTTAAAAATGGATTACCTCTAGTTTAGTAATAATGAATAGAAAACTGTAAATACTCAGAATGAAAGGAATACATAGAAAGCAGTATGCACAGCAGTTCAATCACTGAAATTCCTCAGACTGCAACACTTGCCTGGTTTTTTATTATCACTGCAGTTGCCATGGTTCCCTTAGGGCTTGTTCCCATGCACTTTTTTTTTTATTGTCACGTCAACCGCAGAAACATGCCGTCCTTGTTCCCATGATGATAGGATCCCACAGATACAGTCGTTACGGTCATTTGGGACTGAGCCATGGACTGTCTCTTTGTCTGGAACATCTGTACACTGTAAAGGGGACATTTTCACTAAAAGTCATTACATCAGGTATCTCTACCTTTTTTAAAGAATGCCAGGTCTTTCTTGCTCTTTACCACTGAACTAAACAAACACATCAAATTGTTATTTCTGCTTCCATCAAGACCTTTTACACTTGTGTAAATCTGCCTGCTGTAATAGTCTGTTACCTCCCTGTTCAGTCCAAGGACTCGAAATACTCCATTAACAAAGGAATTTAGTTAAACATCAATAGAGTGAGTAGTTCATTGCACCTTGTGAGTCAGTCAGAGGCATGAGCAATCCTCTTAAAGCCTTTCATTGACCGTGTGATAACCTACTCACTATCCCCCATCTCACACAAACACACACACACACACGCCTACTGTACTTTCCAAATATGGTTTGCAAAAATTTGCAGGAACACAGTGTCACCCTGATTGACCCGCAACAGTTTTGATTGTGACCCTATAAAATCTAAAACATTCCTTTCCCCATGATTTGCAAAAGACAAGAGACACTTAAGTCCTTGCTTTTGTTTGAACACCTAGCTTGTAGAGGAAATCACTTCATCCTATGTTTCCAAGACAATTCAGTTTATATTTGTTTATATTATATTCATAATTCTGCCATAGCCAATAGCAGAAAACAAGAGATTAGTCTCAGACATAAAATGTGATATCTACAGATCTATTGAGGATCACTTTTGGACAGAGGGTTCGAACCTGTCGCTGCTGATGCATTGCAATATTTATTTGGGTATGAACAAGCAAACATTTTGAGTCTCGTGTTCACTGCTGTACATCACAGAATAAACCAAGTCTAAGACAAACTCTTTGAAGGTGTGTGAGAGTATGTTTACCTTTACTAAAGATGCAGGTAAGTTACACCCATGTTATTTGTTACACGCTTTAATACAACTAATTAGTTAATTTGGCCCTCCCCTTCAATGACAGCCACTCCTGTATAGAAAATCTATTGTGTACATTGTAACTTAAGAGCATCTAGTTATTTAAGGTCGTCACGTAACTGTGTTTGCTAAAGGTGTTTCTAATGTTTCTTTATGTCACTGTTTGGATAGTCAACCATGGAAATTCTCTTTAAATCTATTAAACAATGGTACAACACAGGTACTTTACTCCTGGGATTCTCAACCCTGCAGTGCTAAAGTGATAACTCTCAGGAACGAAAAGTTATGTTATTAACGGACATTTATTATAGACACAGAATTAAAGCCATTTCTTGTATTTCACATGGAAAGTTTATAATAGCAGAAATATGTTTTTCCTATTAAGTAAACCACCTTATCAAATATTGATTGTTGTGTGTTTACCTACCTAACTTTATGCGTGTTGGTGTATTTATTCTGTAAATATTTCCTCTTTATGTTTAAACTTCCGACACTATGAAGAAGTATAGTTTCCCACATACATATAACATAAGCTTCCCTCAATCTTCTGTAAGTTCCTGTTCCTGAAATCGATATTGTAACTGCAACTTAAGTCTGTTTGGCTTACCTGTAGAACGACATAGCAACAGAGGTGATCTCTACACACACATAGCAACTTTATTCTTATACTGTTGTCTGTAAGATGACCCATGTCCAACCCCTTTTCGGGATATTTGACCACAGACAGATGGCGGATCAGGGTGCGGTAGAGGTGAGGGGGGTGGCAGTGTACCAGTGTTTCGATGCAGAGTTGTGAGTCATTCCAGAGGCAGACTGAAGGTCTTGTGTTGAGGCACTAATTATTTATGTAACCTAATCATCCTGAGGAGAATCCCTGTCTTTGTTGACCTGTGGTGGGCCTCCCTTTGTTAGTGAGGCTGTTACCGAGGTTACTTTGGTCATGTGTTTGACGGCAACTTGTGATGAGCAAAAGTGATGACGCCAGTGAGGCATAATCCAAACGCAGTGCTGATGGTAGGGATAATGGTTGTGATGACTGCACCTGTTTGCACACAGTAAGTGTTTAATGAAAGCAAGTATACTCCGTCTAAACTTGACTTCCGGGCAGACACAGGCAACCTGTCATTCCCCATACAGACATACAGATTTGCATGGCCACAATTATTTGCATACAAATATATATTAATTTTGAAGATCTTTTTAAATAGTCTTAATAAAGTATAAGTCTTAGTAGCACTAAATGAATCACCTTGCAACAGTAACTTAAATATAATTGTTTTCCATATCAGAAATCAACAACAGAATTAAGTTGCTTCAGGTAATTGAATTATGTGTACACATAACCTTTCCCCTGTTGAATCGGTTTGATGCAGACATTTCATATTTTAATGTTGAATGTGACCTTAAGGAAGGTACCACTGTTGACTGCACACAGGAATATTCAAAGACTCAATGATGCTGGAATAAATAGATGCAACTGCAATTGTTTCTTTGTGAATACCCCTGTGGCCTTCCCTCTGAATCCTGGAATGATTCTTGCAAATACCAAATCAATGCTGTCAAGTGAAAAAACAAGCAATCTCTTCCAAATGTGATTTAATGTAAGTCATGGGGTCTGTTTCTCATTCTGTGCAAAAAATGCATTCTAAACTTCAGCTGAAGCTAATATGAATGGGAAATTCCCAATTCCTGGACAGTGTTTTCTTGCTGAACCACAGAGGAGGGATAGTAACACAAGCCCAGCCCCTACTTAAAAGACTGAAACTTTGTAATATACCGGCTTGATTTGGTTGGATTAGAATATCACAATGCTGCCTTATTCTCTGGTATCCAGATGAACACCTTATGTTGGCCATGGCAGCAAACGCAAACAATCAGCACAGAACCTACACAGGCGCTTCATTATAGGGCTCCTCTAATAAAACCTCAGGGGGGCAGCTTAGTTAATAAACAAAGCAACGTGGTGGCCAGAGCTGATTTACATGCACTGTATGATAATAGCTCAAATTCCCTGAATGCTAATTACCAGCTGCTTTTATATTATTCTTTGGTGTGGCCCTTAAGATTAGAGGCTGGATAGTAAAGTGGCCAGATGAGACCCCCTTTATTAGATTTTCAGGTAGAGTTGGCATGGCACAATGTGTAATTTGAGCAGACTTTAGTGGTGACTGGATATTGAGAAACTGAAATGCACTTCTGATTGCTTGTAGTAGACTAGATTAAGTTTTTTCTTATTACTACTTTCTCACTGGGAAACCTTTCTTACTGCGTAGACAAAAAATCCATCCAGTGTTCCTCAACTGCATAAAACCAGCAACCAGTTCATCTCTAAATCTCACTGCACGTCAAAACCTGCCGTCACCTCACCTCTTTTCTTCTATGCACAGCAGATTTAATTTCAACAGACACCTATCCTGTAAAACATGTCTTTCTATCAACAGAGTTGGTGTCATAACCTGAATTCACGTTGGAAGAAATTCATTAGTTTGTGTAAATGTGAAACTCCTTAATCAGTTTACACAATAGTTGTTTACACAATATGCATTAAAGAAACACATCCAGTCTTTCTCATGAAATATTAACTGCAGCTGCCATTGCATAATTTCTTAATGTTTTCCTATTAATATAAATATATATTTAATACATGCCGTGTAATTCAATGCAGTACTGGTGCATATACAATTTAGGCTATACTAATCTGTCCTTATCTTTTCCCAAGGACAGTCATTTGACAGCTTATGTTTTAGTTAAGCTCAATATGTTTTTAATTTAGCATTTGTATGATTACCCAGTTTACCTAGTGTCTCACAGTTATTTTAGGTGAGGACTCAAACCACAGTGCCGTGTGCAATTTATGTATTTAGCGTAACTGACGCATTAATGTATACAACAGCCATACAGGTCCTTGCTGATAAATATATGTGGAAATCCTGGAGGGGCATGTGTGGTTTGTCTGCATTTTGCTCAACCGTATGTAGCTACTGTAGCAGCATGGCACACTAGCTGCTTGCTCTGGCCCATTTGTTCAGTCAACAGGAGTAACCTCCAGCTGTGAAGAGACCTCATCTTTCTGCTGGTGGGGTAATGGGAAAATAGAGCGAGCAGGAGAAAAGAGGCAGTAGAGGGTGTGTGAGAGTGAGGGATATCATTAGGTGCTTGTGTGTTTTTGTGCATGTCTTCTGTATACCTCGTACATTCCTCTACTGCAATAACACAAGAATGTTCTGGACGGCTGCCAAATATAAAAGCAGGCGGATATGGGCTGGCAAAATGGAGCGGCGGGGGGAACTGCAGGAATGAATTACTACTTACCGGCCCAATCCTACCAACACCATGACTGTCTCACTTACTGCAAGTCCCACAATTGGGACAGGACTTAAATAATGCATGAAATAGCGTGTGCTTGTAGTGTATTCGGGGGGGTTAACTGGCTTCAACAAGATTGTCCATGCACAAGTGTACATACATTTAGTAATTAACACTCTAAGCTTTGAAACAAGAGCTTGTGAAAGGATGCAATGGAGGCCGGGTTAGCATCAAGACAAAGACTGGCTAGACAGGAAGCATAGAGGGCACATGGAGGATAAGAGACTGAAATGAATCTTGAGTTGATTTAATGACCTGCAGTGTACTTGCATTTGGCAGGGGCTGAGTTAAAGGGCAATGAAACCTGCAGTTTCAGTCCTTCTCCACACGCAAAAAAAAATGCAATCAAATTGGCATGGAGAGAAGCAGTGGACAGGGAGAGGAAGCTGGAGAGAGGGGAGGAGGAGAGAGGGGAGGTTGGGGAGGGTTATCACCACATGGAGGCACACTTACTACAGCAGCCAAGAGCCACTGGAAATCTGCCCAACAGGCCAGACAGGATCCAAAACTTACATCCTCATTGCTCCTCATCAGCATCCCTGTTTGTACCTGTGTCTGTTTTCAGCATTTTTCCTATTTTGCAGATTATGCAAGAAATGCTCCAATTTGTTCACCAGCTAGTTGCTACATGTGTCTGTCTGACATTTGGTGCTCAGCAATGAGTACAATGAGTTTTAGGGAAAACAACCTCTGGCTGTGGCCAAAAGTGATGCTATGAAAATGAACCAAAACGGTACATTTGGTAAAGTGTAATCACTATACAGTGCCACGAAGCATAGGGGAGCTGCAGATTCAGGTGATAATTCTCTATTCTTCACCACAAGTGACCCCTTTTCACGTTGTCATTTTTTTTGTATTGAGTACTGCCACTTTAATTGTGAAAAATGTTCAAGACTTCAACTGATGCATTTATAAATGTGGGCAGTTTGTATTATTATCGTCTACTGTAGCAGATGATACCTTGATATTACGCAGATAGCAGCTCAGCCAAAAGATGTCCTGTTTATTCCAACTCTTTTAATATATATCATATATATTTATATATTTTTTTTATAAATGTGGTGCCAAATAAAGGACATTTGCCTTCCTGGAATTTCTCCTTCTTGTAAATGTCTTTCTTCCTCAACACACATTGCCTCCCTCAAATTATGTACCCTTTGCTCCTTATTTTATCTTCCCATCCATGCACTAATACCCCTTTCAGACCAAAGCTAGGACCTAAAATTAACTGGCATTTGCCATTGGCTTGAGAAATAACCCTTGTATGACCTTCATACATTATCTTATTCACCCAGAAAAGTATACCAGCAGCAGTAGAACAGAGAAAAAGAGTGTGAGTGTGTACTAGGAAAAGAAAGTGTTTCATTCGAGCCGACACAAACACATGTACGTATACATGTCTCCCGCTCACGACCTCTCAGATGTGTTCTTCAGTATTTCCTTGTAGCAGAATGAAAACACTGGCATCACTGTCTCCTCACCGCGCGCGCACACACACACACACACACACACACACACACACACACACACACACACACACACACACACACACACACACACACAC
>JAVQJD010082495.1:0-16503 GCA_036023655.1 Nannoperca australis | reverse complement strand
TTCAATAACAATTCTGTAAAAACCCTAGTGATGAGGGACGTGATAACAAGTGTTGGGTAAATATACAGCTCTGTTAATAGTCTGGTCTATCAAACAGTCAAAGGGCAGAAGGACAGGTCAGTGCTTTATTACTCTCGGTTTCTACGCTCCAGCGTTCTGTTCTTACTGCCCACACTTCGGACCTTTGAGCCAGCCAGCGAGGGGGGCTTATCAGCGCAGCAGCAGAAATGCATTATGGGACAGACTGTGTCAGCACTTTACATAAGACTCAATTGCTTTTTAGAAAACTGTTAAAGTCCAAAATCAGATATTCATTTGAATGAACAGGGGAGGAGGGGTGGTTGTTCTGGTTGTAACATGCACACATACACACCCACATGGACTTACATACATAACAGTAATGAACTACTACATATTGGGGGAACCCACGTGGTTAGAACTTCAATGTTTTTACCCCTTTTGCTTGGTGAAACATTATAAGGGACATAAAATGCAGGTGTCAAAAGTAAAAAGAGGTTCCCACTAATATGAACTGTATTTTAGCTTCTTGATAATTGACGAATTATACTGATGTCTGCTTTAATATTTCATTCATAACCTTTTTTGCTGAAAAATCAGTGAAGGCCAGGATGAAAATTACTGAATAAATGAATGAATCTGGGTAAGGTCACACCGAGACAGTGCTGAAGGTACAGCCTGGGACAGATGCCCGTTATGTCTGCATGAATTGACTGCTGCTGTGTCACACTCATGATGTTAGATTGCTGCAATATGCGCCACTAATAGAGCCAGTGATTTATTCAGAGGTTGTCTGGAGTGAATTCCAAACGTGATGGACAAAATAGCTCCAACTTTGCTTCCGAAAACACCTACTGTATCCTAAAAGGTTGGATTTTTACAACCAAGATTTCAAATACAATCAGGAAAACTGAAAATATGGTATAAAGCACAAGCTTAATTCATATTAAACATACCACTGAGGAGAATTGGCATTCTATACCTGTAATACCTGCATTTAAAAAAGCTATTATTAGAGTTTTACAGTGATATGATAAAAAAAAGAAGTAGGATTATGTTAATATCAACTCACTAGAGGGCCACTACTGTAAGATGATCAGTATTATTGTATTTGTCTACTGACAACATGAGATTGAAAACTTTAAGGATGGGGGGGGGGGGTGAGTCAACACTTTGTAGGCTACGAAAGACTACTACTAGCTTATTTCATCATGTTCCAGTCAGAAAACTGATAAAGCTGTAAACTAATGTCAACATCACTTGTAGCCACGTAGCTTCCCCGTACAGCGACGCTTCGTGCTCCACTCACCTCTGCAGTCGAAGCCTGTCTCCGCCGCTGCTGCCGCCCCGCACATCCAGCTCCAGCGACCCGCAGCAAACCGTCCCGGGAAGCCCGGAGCCCGAGCCCCGAGCCCCCGACTCCAACCAGCATCCGAGTCCACATCGTGCCGCCTGAGTTCCCGCTGAAGTCGAACACAACGCCCGCTGAGCAACACTCGAGCTGTGTTACTATCTTAACTCCTCAGACTCCACACTCTGGAATTCCTGCTTTCCTGGCAAAAACACATGAAGCGGCAGCGAATGAAGGAAGGAAGGCGCAACGACTTGTGGGAAATGTAGTGGATGAGTCTAATTGTCCCGCAGCAACAACGTGCTTCGGCGTGCCTCATCGGAACCAACTCCGATAATAAAGAAATGGAGACTGGTTTTGGGCGTAATATTGTCGTGATATAAGGCATATGGATTCACCACAGATTCGATTATATTGATTAAACATCTACAGCCTTAGTAGTATAGCACTTGATCAGGATAATTAATCATGGTACTGTTAATAAGTTGTTAATTGGAAAAAAAAATACTTGTAATACTTTGTAATAATTATTTTGGAAATTAGCAAGTTATGGTGGTCTCTTCATGCTGTACTGAGCGGACAGAAGAACGTAATGCCCTTTTATTTCCAGCATAAAAGGAAATAATAGAATACCAGCATTCATGTTTAATATTAAAGCAGTCTCCAGTAGGCCTACACATTTTTCATTTTCATCTTAATGAATCTGAAAGTAAATGTCTTAAGTGCTGGGTTTTTGTTAGTTGCTCTCATCTTATTTTCATTTTACAGAAATCAGGACATTTAAGATCATCTGTCTGTTATTCAGAAAACAAGCGTTGATTTTAAATGTTTTAATTTTGAGGGTCAGATAAAGCTGCCCACCCGACTCTGTGCCCAGACATTTGTCCATGTCAGTTTTTGTGTGTGTATTTATTCCCATGTACCCCATCGCGCCCTCCACCCAGATCATGGAGTCATCCCTTGGCCTGAGACACTAATAATATCCCCATGTCTCTGCTGCTATTTTAGGCCTTGAGGGCCTGCAAGGATGGGGTTGGGCATGTTTGGAGAGGGGGGGGTGATAGGTCTGAGAAGACTCTCTCTCCATGTCTCTGCCTCTCTCTACCTCTCTCACAGGGAAGCTAGGGTGGGCTAAATCGGAACATGGACGCACACAGAAACATATTTAGTAGGAGGGGGTGGCACTGGGGGCGTCCTATAGTTGCTCAGTGACACACGCCTTCCAGAGGAGTAGGACCCTGTGGCAAAACCTGGAGGATCCACTTTGTTTTCAAGGAATTCATTGCTGGGATGTAATTTCAGTTCGGTCGGATTACCTCTCTTATCATGTGGCTACTGGATAACCGGTGTGGATATTTAATGTAACTCATCGCTGCTCCTGTGGGTGCAAACACATGTTTTGGCAATCGGGTGTCTGAGTGTGAGGAGACAGGGTGAATAAGAAGAGCAACGGACAAGAACAAAATAAATAAAATCCAACACAGCTCTTATTCATGGTGACAGAAGGTAAGTGTAGGAAGAAACAGATTTTTTTAAAGACCTATTTTATCCAGTAAAACATTTAGTCTGTCTGCAGTGTCTTGAGTACAGTCAGGTAGTCTCAGCTAGTCATCAGGACGACCCAACCTTTCCAACACATTGTACCTTCATGGGTTTGATAACCATCTCTATTAATAGCTCTGATAAATCAGTTATTCACGTGACCCGTGTGTTTTGTCCTCAAATAGAAACCAAGATGTTTTGTTTTCTTGTCCTCTAACATGATACACCCTTTCATGACGCCCTACTGCTCTATTTTTATTTTATCTACAGAATATCTACTAATTCCTTCCCTCCTCTCTCGTCCGAGTTCAGAGGCAAGCTATCATCTCTATTTATTACCATGGTTGATATTTGAGATTTAGATCAGATGAAATTAGACCCCAATAAAGCTAACAATTCCATTTACTAATGCAAGGCAGGTACATTTTCAGAGCGTACAACAAAAAGCATCCGTAGCAGATGCCACAGTGTCTCCTATGTAGCGAGCAAGAAGTACAATAATACTGTGGAAAGCTGAATGGCACAGCTTTGGGAAGATTATAAAGCTTCCAGATATATTCACTGGAAAGAAGGTGTTGACTAGTGGAGCGCCGTGTTGAACAACGCGGCAGTCTAACCATCTGTTCATCCCTCAAGAGGAGGCGAGATGTCGAGGCCTCCTTCCTCCCAGACCACCCCTCAGTTCTACAGGGTCAGCGACAGAGATCTCACCGAGATTGAGCTCCATTCTGTGGACTCCATCAACGACCTCCACCGAACACACCTCGAACACGGCCACAAAGGTACGCACACACACCTGAACGCAGCCGAAAACGCGCACACACACACACACACACACACACCTGAACACAGCCAAAAAGATACACACACACACACACCTGAACACAACCAAAAAGACACACACACACACACACACACACCTGAATACAACCAAAAAGGTACACGCGCACACACACACACACACACACACACCTGAATACAGCCAAAGAGGTACACACACAAACACACACACACACACTCCGAACATGTCCACTAATAAACAAATAGACCCCGAGCATAGACATAAATATACAAACACACACGTGCACTATAAAAACACGTTTATGAAGGTACGCGCAAACGCACGCACACACACACCACAAAAACACAGCCCCTGAAGAATTAACAAACACCCGAGACACAGCCACAAAGATACACATACACACATCACAAAAAGGTACGTGCAGACAAACACACACACACACACACCTTGAACACAGCCACAGAGGTGCACACACACCTTGAACTAACTGCATCCGTGCACACACGCTGACACGAACTGACTCTGCTGTGTTTGATTTCAGGGACGAGGCCTCCTCGTCCTGCTTACACACCCTCCCCTAATGGGAATCTCTACACGTGTGACGTGACAGCTGTCAATCAAAGAGGCCGTCCAGTTAGCAGCAAATGGCAGAGCCGTCTACAGGAAACGTTGACACCCAGTTCATCACGTGCCTATGCCATGGGCTGTGCTATCATCACATTGCTTCTGCTAACAGTGTTGCTAATCTTCTACTTTTTGGGTGAGATTTCATGTTCGTTCTTGTTTTCTTATATTATTTTGATTTGCCCGATGTATGAGTTACACTTCACCCAGTTTGTTTGCCTGGATTTCTTTGCATTCATCATGTTATTTGCAATTTTCCACCTAAATATCTACTATGCAATGTGATCAATGGACATTTTTTAAACCACTCAGAACACAGAATTTAGCTTTGTGTAACCAAAGACGGGCAAACAGTATGACAGTATGTGTGCGCCTTTGTTTCCGTTTCTCCTCCAGTCCAGCAGGCCGACGCAGTCCGGATGCTGAGTGCAGCAGTGAGGGAGAAAGACGCTGCAGCCGCAGAGCTCTCACTGCTGATCCAAGAACTGCAGGCACTGAGACACAACCTGACAGCCACGAGAAGAGGAGCATGAGGAAGCCTAAACTCATCATGAACATAACATATACACATAGATACACTTTTTTCATATATGAGATGCTTTAAAAATGCAGTAAAACAGTGGATTTTTCCTGCAAGAGAAAGCATTGGTATAAATGTAAAAAATGAGATGTCACTACTTGAAAAGGACTTTTGAATGAACTCAGATCTGTCATGTTCTGTGATGGCACTGTCACTATTAAACCAGTGTATAACTGGTCGAATTAAACCCAATCTGTCCCCAGACCAAGACATTACATTTTGTTGCATTTCCTGCTGCAAAAAAAGATATTGTTTACTGCAGTTAAAACAAATCCTTTTGTCATGACACAGCTTAGATAATGCTTACAGTAACAAAACATTAAGAGAGAAATGAAAAAAATGGGCATGAGTTGCTGCAGGACTACCAGAGAAAGTAATTCATAAATAAAAAAAGTTAAACTAAGAAGTGTTTGCACCTCAGGAAGGATATCATTAAAATATGATGTACATGCAAATTTTTGTATTATTCATTTTCATGTGAATGTCGCCCTTTAAAATACTTGTAAAACAAACACTGTTGAGTTCATGTGTTTATTTATTTTATTTGACTTTTTACATTTCAGCAGGCGCTGTCAGTTCATTAAGTGCAATGATTTTGATGCCTCACATCTACTATCAAGCACACCTTGATAGAAAAGTTGGGGTTACTTGTTGTTTTGTCTGTTTTCGTCCTTCTTCTCTTGACACTCTTGTCCAGTCCAGCCCGGGTAGCACTGACACGCGAAGTGGTCGTGAAAAAGTTTGCTACCGGAGTAGCCAGTGAGGAAGTTGATTTCATTAGGGTCAGAGGTCGTAGCTGGACCTGAAAAGAACATGTGACTAGAGCCGGGGCTTCGTCTGGTGCAGCGCCCATTGCCCCGGCAGAGTTGGAGGCTGCAGCGCAGGGTGTCAGACCTCAGCGACTGGACGTAGGGACCCAAAACAGTGTGTATGTAGTCTCTGAGAAGGATGCACTGGTGCTGGAGGGTGGACATAGGAGAGAGGGTTACACACACACACACACACACACACACACACACACAAATTAATAACTTTCTCACAAACATTACGCACCTTGGATTTGGCCAATTTCAGCTCTCCCCACAGCACCACTCCAGCAGCTCCCAGAGCCGCACTCTCTCCCAGTGTGTGCACCAGGTCTGTCTGCAAACAAACAAACACTCTCTAATAAATGTGTTTGCATGAGTGTGTATGTGTGTGCTTATATGAGTTGCAACAAACCCCACCTTATTAAGAAAGTTGAGAGTGTGTGTGAATGCTAGCCTGGCGTAGGGAAGTACTGGTGTGGCGTGATTTGTATGGTTGCCATGGCGCCAAACTGATGCCACCCTCAAGGCCTCCAGCAGTCTGTGTCTGAGTGAAGAAGACAGACATGTGTTGGGTACGTAACACCTTCGACACCTTTAGCACGTGCCCAGCATTTGGTTCAACTGTAGATGAATAGCAGTAGTTTTTATCGTCGGTTTCATGAAGGCTTGTTGTTTTCAGGACTGAAGCAGTTTAACGTGGGTGAACACTTCTTCATGTTTCTCAGTTCTCTGTACCTGACCATCAGAGCCGCATCCATGGATCCTGCCAAGCTTTGTGGCAGGTAGATGCTGGGATACAGAGCGGTGGACTGACCCCAGAGCCAGGACAGGTGGTCATTTCGCTTTTTGGTCCCCCTGTGGCAGCGTCCTGTGTAGCTTTGATCTGATTATACGCAGGAAACAAGGAAAGACACTGCTAAGTATTCATCAGAAGAAACATCTATAATTGTAAACATTATGTAGTGTTTCTTTCTTTTGACAACAGTTACTGTAAATTAGTCCTTTGTAGCTACGCACCTACATTATCTCACAACAATGTGATAAAAAATATATATAGTACAGATATAAAGTCTGTATAAATATCAATAGATACAATGGAGGTCACAACCTGCTCAACACACAGTTAGAGTTTCTCCTACCTGTCTTTGTCTTATGCTTATTAAAGCAGTCAGGAAAACCATAAAACCCCCAGAGTCCTTTGGGATGATCTCTGACCGCCAACCGCAGTGTCTCCTCCATGAACCTCTGAGCGCTCTCCTCAAACTTTTGCCTTGCCAATGATGTCAGGGCCCCCTCTGACAAATCCGGTCTCTCCTGTCTCACCAGCGACTTGGACAGCCTCCGGTACTCCATCTTGGCCCCAAAGTTTCCCTCCCACAACGGCCGCCACTCTTCCCAGTCAATAACGGCTAAACCGGTGAAGTTTGGCAGCAGCAAGCTGGACATCTGCGTCACTGCGAGGGAAAGGTGAGCCGAGATGTCGCCAAGCTGCGGTATCCCTCCGTTCACCTTCCTGTCGTCTCGAGAGAGGTATGGATATTTCCCCAGGTGGTCACGGTAGAAGATGGTCATTTTCTGGAAAATGTAAACAAATTATTCCCAAACTCTGCCGCTCAACGGTGCTTTTTTAGCCTCTTTTAGCTTGTCGTTTTGGTTTTACGGCACATTTACTGCCTTTGCTTCAGTCTCATCACCCTCATCAACCAGGTTGATAACAGCAGCAGGCAACTTTATTCAGCAAACAAGGTCTGATATATCCACTGTATACTATCTGCCCAGTATCAAACAGCAGACAGACAATGTTAGCAACTAGCTAACAAACGTAGCAAAACATCTAGCTTCTAAAAAGTCAGATTTATTCTAAGAAGTTGGTGGAAACCAAACCAAATATAAAAGGGGAGTGAATAATGGAATATCGGTGGACAGAGACATACGTTAGCCACAACACAAAATGTTAGGCTGCTCATCTGTCCATTTATTGTGGAGTTCTTCTGCCTCCAATTGACCAAAAATAAATGACAGTAGCTTTTAGAAATGTTGGGAAAAATGCAAAAAGTAAAGTGTCAAGTTCATACAGAAGCCATAGGAGCTTAAGAAACTATTGTAATTGTATTTCAACCTGTCTCTCTGAAAAGTACATGACGCAAAAATCTGTTTAAATCTTTAGTCTCAATCAAATTTGAAGTAGTAAAACACAACTGAAATACATCTGGAATCCACTCAAAATACAGTACACTGCACTTCACCCGCTAAGATCAAATCACCTGTCCCTGGAAGTGCTGCTGTCGGTTCTCCACGATATCGAAGGCTCCCAGGTCCAGGTGGATGTTGTAGAGTTCCCGACACCGTGCCGTGGGCGTGTTCCACACCACGGTGAACGGGTGGCCCTGCAGGATCGGACGTGCTGCAGCCACAGCAGGCAGGGGGCCGTGGGGGAGGGCAACTGCATTGGTGGAGGTGTGTGACCGAGATGTGCAAGGGATGGGAGAGAGGAAGAGGAGGAGGAGGAAGGGGAGAGGGAGATGAGACAGCGCCATGGCTGCTCACCCGTGTCCTTCCTGACAGGGAAATTAAATACACACATTTGCAAGAATTAAAATAGCCATTAATTGGTTGTTTGCTTATATTGAATTATTAAAAACCCCTACAGTTAAAATATGGAAAAAATAAACACAAGACAAAAGACTATTTAATTAAATTCTCTTTATTTCCATAATTGAAACAATAGATGTAATAAGATCTTCAGAACTTCAGTTCAACGAGGCCCATTCAAACATTACAGCGTCACATTATTTAAACAATATTTGCTGCTCAGAGGACAAAAGTAATTTTTTATGGGACAATAGTAATTCTATTTTTTCAAAATTACTAGTTACTAGTAATTAGTTACTAATTACTAAGCTTTCACAGTCAACTTTAAAATTCAAACAAACACCACCCCAGTCACAATCCCACCATTTTAAAGATCCCCTCCAGGCATTTTTTGGGCAAATATCAACACTGAGCTTTGACTAAAATAATGTGTGTGCGACATGGTTTTACCCCAAAAAATTTCAATTTACTAGTTCATCTTTTTTGAAATCCCATCTAGTCCTTCTGCCTCTCATTGCAAAATCCAGGACTTTGTAAATAGTGTTGATTTGTTTCAAGGTGTAACCGCTGGACACAAGATGTCTCCTACTACTATTCTCAATATATGTGACCACGAGGTTTTAAGCTTCCACGTCACACTTATGTAAGTTGCATTTTGGACTGTTACTGGCTTCCAAACTAGTTACGATGTTTTATGTAATTACCTTAACACTTATTTGGAAGTGAAACCAATTTTCACTTCAGCATTAAATGATTTGGATTTTGTTTGGAAGCTTACAGTACGACACTCTGTGGTTGTGCAATTGTACCTGTGTGCGCTTCAGCCCAAGACACGAGCCTTTATAGATTGTGCTTGAGAGACACTTAATGTGTCTAAATGTGTAACAGCAGTGACTGAATGTGTACATGCAAGTTTTCTGTATTTCTTTGGTTTTCTAAAACATTTCAGTCTTCCGTCGTTTTCCACACAATGTCTTTTCACCATTACTTGTTTTCTGTGTCTGAGAGACCATTAATGGTGTTATATGTTGGTACAAATGTTTCTGTCTTTTGACGCGTGCACATATAAACATATACGTGCATGCAAGAATGTGTGTTCGTCAAATGTCTTTGTGCATCCAATAGATGGGAACTCCTTTGGCGTCTTTGTATGGAGTTTCGGTCAGAGTCTGGACAACAAGCTGCCTTGCAGGCTGAGGAGGGGGAGGTGGTGGGGGACGGAAGGAGGGAGGAAGAGGAGGAGGTGGTGGAGGTGAACCTCCAAGACAAGCACCTTCTGAGTCTTTGTTTCCTTGTAGTATTGTCCGTGTTGGCTTCTCCGTGTTCGCCTCTTCACTTTGCATTATAGAGAACCTCAACAGCATCTCAATGGGAACGAACGTCGTCATGGCGCCTGCATTCTGCACCGGCGTCGACAGCACGTAGCCGAGGTGGGCGTAGAAACGCTGCTTATTGTGGGTGGTCAGGCACAGGCGCTTGAAAGCTTTTCTTTTGGCGTAGCGCTCCGTCTCCTCCATCAGTGTCCGGCCGTAGCCCTTCCCCCGCTCTGCCCTGGACACAACCACTGACTCGACGAACAGGCTGCCGCTGTGACCCACGACCCGGGACAGCCGCGCGTGGCCGACCAGCCGCTCCGTCTCTCGGTGGCCCAGCAGGAGAACCAAGCAGACGGGGAACTCCGGACAGGACTTCTGGAGGGAGTGGACCCGGGCAGCCCGGCTCCTCTGCCACTCGGAGTTGACCAGGTCGGCGCAGGGAACCAGCAGGTCGGGGCGCTGGTGGATCGGAACCGCTCGGATCTTCTCTGGTTGTTCAGAGCCAGTGGGCAGCTTCTCTTTAACTTCTCCATCCGACGTTGAGATCTCACAGACTCTATCAACACATTGCGTCTGACAGTCTAATGCTGACACGGGGTGCAGATCGGCGTTCAGCTCATCTCTGCTCTCTGGTTTGGAATTCGACGAGGTTAATGGTTCGGACCTGTGGTGATTCAAGGTTTAACTGAAGTCAGTCTAGTGTTAAATGTTACAACATAGAAATTGTTTTGAACATGCAGCTCTGATTTCATCACAGAACAGTCTGAGCAAGGAACTGGTGATGAAAGATGCACTCTAAGATCAAGATCCTCTTGAAAGGAGCACGCTTTGTTCAGATGTGTAATCGGTGTCCTGACAGGTCCAAAGCTCAGTACTGCTGTAAGAAGAGACACATGGAGGACGATAAATCTGGAGTGTTGATCTCCCTCTGATCTCCGTCTATACTCCGTTTCAACTGCAACCTTTACTTTCCGCCTCCCCCGTTTCTGTAACGGACTTTTCTCGTGGACAAGATCGAAATGTAGCTTTGCTACAGTGTTGAGAGTTGTGGACACTGTATTGGTGTCAGTGTCAGTGTTCAGGAGTCATTCATTTACACGCAGGTCTGTTGTGACTACCGAGCAATCATTACACTGCTTCTCAGACCTTCAGGTCCCCATGCAATAAAGCTCTAAAATGGGGCTGCAACCAACATTAAATCTCATCATCAATTCATCTGACGATTATTTTCTCAATGAACTGTTTTGGGTCTGAAATAACCGTGCCCCAAAATACTCATTACAATTCCTAATATTACATTTTTTAATTGCTTGTTTTGTCGGACCAACAGTTCAAAACCCAGATATTCATGTTAACATCATAGAGCCATAATAGAGTCATATTTGAGGGGCCAGGACAATGATGTGTTTGTGTGTGTTGATTCGTTGACGTGCACCGACAGCCTCCCTCTAAAGCGCTAAACCAGTCGTTTTAGGGACCAACTTCCAGATGAAAAGTCGCACCTTTCATCTGAACATGAAAGTGTTTTCACACTGCATACTTTTACAGTGAGAGTCTGAACTGAGAATGAACTGACTGGCTTCTGGTAATGAGTTGGCTCTTATTGCACACGCATATGATGTCCTTAGGTACTTTGTTGAGAGCTATTTTATCACCTCTCGTGAAGTAAAAAACATAGTCATCCATCCTAATGCTTCATACTATACCTGGGTACATGATAGACCACTGTAGCATCATGTTAGCTTTGGCTGAATGCAACTAGATTTAACTGGAGATGAAATGGATGAAAATGAAGCTTTTCTAATAAATGAGAAATACTGCGAAACTATTCCTTTAATATACCATGTAAATAGTCTGTCTGGTTTGTTTACTACACAATTAAGGTCTGTACCACTCACCTTTTATATGTACTTTGTCAGAATGTTGTTCAACCGATTTCTCCTACAGATCACTGTGGGCATTTTCTGTAGATTCATGTAACGTCTAAATGCTGTCAGCATTCTGCCTCATCAGTGTGAATGGGGAAGTGGACCTTTACCTAACACATTTCACCACAGTTTACTGAGAAGGCTGAACTGCAATGTAGTTTTGACACGTCTCGCTCAAATCTATAAAGTATATTGGTTTCTGCTGCGGTTGTTTTGTAAATGATTCAGGCAATATTGTAGCCTTGTATTAATGCCTATTGCTATTTTAATATTTAAAACATCTTTCAGAATTTTAAACTCTGATGGATTTATATCATGTTATTAGACCATGATGTCAATTAAAAGTTAGCATTTTGTAATTCAAAGTGAGCCAACACATGGCACAGTTAGAGATAGTTGTGACAGTTAATGATAGCATAAATTGCTAAGGCATCACTGACTGTTTGAGTACAATTCATGCAGTTTCAGGCCATTAGGCTTTAAAACCATTAAAAATATTTTAAATTCAGTTAATCTTAAAGCTGTGAAGAACCACAGAGGAGGTTCTCCATTTCCACAGCATCCGTAAATGTTCCAAGAAGAAACAATGAAAATCTAAAATGTTTATAAAGATTGCCGTTGTCCAAATAGTATATATCATTTAATTTAATTGACTATATCATTTTAATATTGCAGAAATAGAAAAAAAACTAAAAAACCCCAACCAACATCTAAAAAAAAAACTAACTCACCAAGAGAGAAAAGCTGAAGCCAAGCGCCTGACAGTCAAACAGCTATGAACTTGGTACTGCCTACTCATCGCAATGCCACATTCTCACAACATGCAAAACAAACCAAAAACCCCAAAAAGGGATGTTAGAAAGATGCAACAGGAAACTGTCAGCTTACTGATAATTGAAGAGTACAACATGACCATTGGATCGCCCTATAACTTCAAGTAAATAATTTCCTTTGAGATGATAACCACCTCCGCTATACGCGTTTATCAGCGTTAAAAGAAGGGGGAGGGTTGGGAAAGTATTTGTTTTCTTATTTATTGGGTGTTTGGAGTATTCTTATTGTATTCTTATTTGTCAAGAGTGACACTTTCCAGCATTCATGATATATGACAGGGTACCTGGCGAAGTGGAAATACATCTTCATTCAGATTTATCAGGGTATTTGCATCTATGGCCCAGCAGTTGACGTCTCCATATGGAGAACACAAGCAAAGCTACCCAAGTTCTACAAGTGACTTGTAACAATAAGAAGAGCACATTACTAATAACTAATTATATTGTTAATAACATTAAGAGCAGATAAATGGATCTCAGCCATCATTCATTTTATTGACACTTTTCCAGTGGGAATCAGTGAGATCTTTGGAACAAACCTCCAAGCAGAAACTGATTTTGAGCAGTATTGAGAAGCCCCACATATATGTAGTAGGGTGTCTAAAAATGGGAAGAAACTAATTGTTTCTCTACACGGAAATCTTCAGTAAAAGGCAAAAGATTAATACAATCTGAAGAAAAACAAGTGTAATAAATTCAGCATTTGCGAATTGTTACACCCACGCTATGCATTATGGGAAAATGCGGACCCGGGACACGCCCACACTCGTTGAACACGGTTTCTTCAGTTTTAAAAAAGTGATAATTATGTGACATTTGAACGACGCGTGCATGTGAACTGACGTCACTGTTCTTTAAAATAGCGTAACTTTTCCCACTTTTGCGCAAACTTAAAATTGTACTCCAAAGATTAAGTGTATTTTTTTTCACGCTAGTATCTTTCATTGAAATATATATTATATTATATATTTATTTCCTGGGAACACCGTGTGTTATTCTTTCGACGCAGTCTCCGCCTATTCTGAATTTAAAACATTTACCCAGTAAAAACTACGTGTTGTGCTACGGTATATTTCGCACATGCGTAGTATGACAATGGCGAAAGCTACTTGCTAACAAGCTATGATGAAAGTTATTTAGCTTGAATGTAATTTATGGCTGTGTACGCAAACAAATATTTCTGGTTCATATCCCATCTAAAACACAACTGTGTGGTATTATATTGTCGGGTCTTATCTCGTGTGTAAAAATTGACAATGAGTGGAGAGAAACAAATCTTTGCAACGTCTTCTTCCGAGTTATATGTTGGTGGGCAGTGAAGTAAAAACATGGTATATTCTAAACAGTAGCTTAGTTTAAGACTATGCGGTCACGAAACGTATTTTCCTCGACTGGTAGTAGAAGCTGAGAGGTTGCAGATGTATGAATAATGGTGAATGTGAATATATGAGATACCAAAATGTCTTCTTTACAGTTTGTTAACTCGCATGTGCTTTTATTAACCATAAAGTAAAGCGAATTAAAACAAAAGGTCGAAGACAACACGCCAAATCTCTCATTTGAGACGTACCCACAACAGATAAGCGTTTAACGCTACACACTTTGTAAACTATTTAAACATGCGTGTAAGGCAAGACTAGAAAAGTGAGGGTTGGAAGTCGGTTCTGCGTGCTAGCTAGCTCATTTGGTTACGTTCAGCTTCCGAAGTGCATGCAGTGCGGTGACATTTGTCAGGATATTAGGAGGAACCGCTCGTTTGCTGTTCACTAGCGAACAAAACGCTACATTTTCTGACTTCTGCTCGTTTCTCCCCACACTGCGACCGTTACCTACATTTTAAGTCTCGTTCGTCGCCGGTTATCGTCCCTTCCTCCAGAGAGCTCCTCTGTTTGAATGACAGCTGATCTGTGATCGGCTTGTATTCTCTCAACGCGGGACAACAGCTGCTAAGCGTCAACGATATCCGCTCCGTGATCAGTTTCTAGCCACTAACACTGCCTCTGCTGTGACAGAGGTGAATGTCGTCTCACTGGTCCAAGCGGTCAAGTCTGCCACCCTGCGGATGGGAGTGTTACTACACAGAAAAATAAGAAATATCTACCCGTTGGTACTGTAGAATAAATTACAACAGCACTTCCCTGCATAATATACGATATATTGAATCGAGGTGATGTGTTCTCCATTTACAAAGCATGATAATCAAGCCAAAACACACTGCTTAATTGGTATTTAACAAAAAATGACTCACCTGTGTGGCTGTATTTACAGCCGTAATCTACAGTAATTGCTGCACCGGTAATTGCCAAAGACGTGCAAAGGGAAACTGCATTAACAAAGCAGTGCAGTTACCAACATTGACACAACAGGATACTTGCTTCATAGCACTGCAAACTGTTGCATCATAAATAATCACAGAGTTCAATAATCACCTCAGACAGTCAAATACTGAACGTTATATGCTTAACAATTTATATTTACTGCAAGGTAATGTTTATTTTGTCCATCTATGTGTATGAGAAGTAAAGTGCATGTGTTGAATCATCAACGTACCAGTTCTATCAGATTTTACACACACGGCACTGAAGTTGTTGGCCGAGATTGAGTAGAAATTCAACAGAGGCCGAAGATTTTCAACAAAATGTTTGCTTTATTTTTTTTCTGTCTTTTTTTAATCCAGGACAACTCATTCAAGGATAATCAGGGAGAAATAAGCACTACTGTTTTTATTAGAATTCTTTTTTCTGTTTTTACATCTTGTCAGAGATGGATTGTGAATTTTATCAGAATTGGTCAAAGTAAAACAAAAAAAATAAAAATAAATGAATATATAATAACAATACATTAATAATTAATTCAATACAATGAAGTGTGGCATCAATGATAGAATAACAATGGCCCAGAAAACATAGGGTTGTTATTGTTTTCGCTGCTTCTTCTGTGGTACTGCAATAATCACCAGCACTAATTCAACTCAACTCAATCAACAACAGTAGAGGAAGAAATGGAGCGCACTCATGAAGTTCTGCACCCCGGCCTCCCAAAGAGGAAACGCTTTTTTTTTATTTAAATAATATTTTATCAAAGCTTCTGTTTTTTTTTTTTATCTTCATAAAATGTTTCTAAAACTTATCTGTCTTCTTTAAACTTGTCTCTTTTTTTGCATTTTTGATTCATTTTCCTTTTAAGAGATTTTTAAAGTTTTTTGTCTCCATTTTACCACATGTGTTCATTTTTGCAAGTGTGGTAACCTGTGTGTTTTTGGGGTATCTGCATCTGTACCCCTGTGTGTGTGTGTGTGTGTGTGTGTGTGGTGTCCTTTTACTGAGGCATGTTGGAACAACTGAGTTGTTTAAGCGCTCACGTGAACGCAAAGCCTGCACATTTGAAGCATGATGGTGTGTTTCGATGTATTGTTGGTGTTTTTAAACGTGTATGGAGTGTGTCCGTGTGTGTGAATTTGATGTCCTTACACCACTTTACCTGTATTTAGGTCATTGCAGCAAAGACATTCATACTGAGAGGTTGAAAGCTGGCTCAAGCAACAAGGTGTGTGGCCTTCAGCTAGCTCTGTCTGTGTGTGCATGTGCGACTACAAAGGGAGTTTATCAAGGAGTGTGTTGAGCTAGTATGTGCACGAGGAGCGGGCAGACTAAGTCAAATGGCGTCTCTCAGTATCCACATAGATGTCAGTGCAACTGTATGCGAGTGAGAGTGTGTTCATAATATGTGGGCATTTATGTACTTGCAGGTAAGCCAGTTTCTCATGTGTTTGCACGGCCTGTGTAAAGCTTACAATGAGTCTGTATAGCCACTGCACGATGTGAAAGAGGACATATGTCTGTGCGTGTGTGTCTGTCTGTGTGTGTTTGTAATAGAAGGCACGGAGGGTGGTGTGGGAGGCTCAGTCTCTCAGGTCCATGCTGGAGCCGAACAGGGCCACCAGCTGCTCCTCATAGTGGGCGATGTTCCTCTTCATGATCTCCTTACAGGAGCCCAGGAGGCGCTCGAACGCCTGTATGTCTATTACTGCAGAGAGAGAGAGAGAGAGAGAGAGAGAGAGAGAGAGAGAGAGAGAGAGAGAGAGAGAGAGAGAGAGAGAGAGAGAGAG
>JAVQJD010082487.1:0-65855 GCA_036023655.1 Nannoperca australis | reverse complement strand
ACACACACACACACACACACACACACACACACACACACACACACACACACACACACACACACACACACACACGACAATGTTCCCCATCCGCCTTGTTTAGACCAGCCCACGTTAACTTCTTTGCCCCTTTAATGTGTTTTTTGGGCGACGAGAACAAGCCAAACGGATTTATATGAACTCCACAATGTTCAGTGTTACAGCAGATCTGATGTGTTTTTCCTACTACAGTGAGATTTCCATTGTTTTCTGAGGCACAAAGTACTGTAGGGGGTTGAGGTGTGCCTTCCTGTTACATGTGACAGGCCTCACTTTTTGTGTCACTACAGGAAAACAGGACCGTGTGTGACGGTGATGGGGGAATGTATCTAGAACAAAGCCAAGAGTTTGGAGAAACGCTCAAATGTTAGCTGTGTGTATGAAAAGAGAGTGTTTATCATGGCCTTTGTGAAAGTTCGGTGCGAGTTGAGCTAGTTGTCGGTAAACACGGTAGAAAAGGGAAATCTGGATTGACTATATTTCAGTAGCTTGCTTTTAACTTGCAATGCAGTTACATTGATGCTTGACCGTGTGTGCATTTGTGGTGCTATAAAAACTGCCAGTGTGTCTCTCTGTGTCATATAATATCTATGTTCAGTCACAGGACTACATATAGATTATTACTCTGGGAGTTTCTCCGAGACAAAGTGACTCATCCTTTGTAATGATGCAACTGTGTGATTCATTGACATTTTCTGCAGCAGCCTAACTGAAACAATGTGATTACTTGCGCTCTGGAGCCTCTGCGACTTCGCTCAGCTGATTATGAGCCTAAAAGCTCATATTTTGGCAAATTCCCAAACTATATGTATGTCGTCCATCTATACCATTCAAATATGACTTCGTATTGCTTCTTACTGCATTTATAGGACCCGATGTCCTGATAGACGAGCAATGTGTGTCATTCTTTCCCCCAGGGACATGATGTGCAAGAGCATTAACAGAAAAAAAGAAATGGGAAAGAACGTGGGGAGGGAAAGTGTTGTAAGTAAGCTAGAGACTAGTTATGTCCACATATTACTGGTAGATAATTACTTTACTAATCCCCAAGGGAAAGTGGAGAGCGACCAGCTGCATAATAAGATACAACAGAGTATAGGAAGAAAAATTGTGAACACAAAACAGCCAAGTGAGGTCAACAACTACATCCCTTTGAATCCAGATAAGACTGATGCCATTATTTGAATGTGCGCTGGGGGAAATATTGTGCAATCTCATTTACATTTACAACAGTGTTCAATGTAAGAAATACGCCAGGCAGGAAAATGTGATGAACATGAAACAGTGCAGTGACAAAATGAAACGCCATCACAGATGTACATGCTGGACAACCCTTCGGAGCGTGTCAAAATAAACCCTCCACTAATCAGGACACACAATTAACCAATTAGACGGCATAAATGAGGTGCAAGCTTGGGACTTGTTTAAACCGGTCACAAAAAAGCAAAACGCCAAATATTCTAAAATATACCATCACATAAGCAGAAACTACCACAGCATGTGCATATACATTCAGAGCGTGACAGCATAGAAAACAGAAACTCCAGCGATCCAGCTGACTGACCCCTGGAGAAATACGAACCGCCCTCACTAAGTTGCGTCTGCCCATGTTCTTGGCTCTTTTGACCGCCCTCCGTTTCCTCCTGATCTCCTTCTTTGGTGGCCGGTGGTGCTCCTTTGCCCAAATGGGGTTTTCCTTGGAGAGGCTAACAAGGCCACGTAACACTATAGTCACAAACCTCTTCATCATAGCACTGCCGCTGTTGCAGGCATGAGACTTAATTGCTACGCCATCCCGAGCAGACCTCTGAATCAGACAGCGGTGCGTGCATCGGAAAAGTGCTGCAGAGGAGACTTGGGAGGAAAAAACACTTGCTGTGTGTGTGTGTGTGTGTGTGTGTGTGTGTAACTCGGGGAGGGAGGGGGGAGAGAGAGAGAGAGAGAGAGCGAAACAAAGACTAAGAGAGAACGAGAAGGAGAGAGCGAGTCACAGGGTGGTGGATGTGGGTGGAGGAGGGTGCCGACAAGTCTTTCTATTGGAAAGTTGTCCCTGGGTTGTGCCAGTGGCTGCAACACCAACGACCCCTCTGCTAATGAGAATAGTTTGGCAACAGATGTGACTGGCAAGCGGGTCAGGGCACCATCATGTAGAGTCATCCTTACACTGTATGTTGGCTGTACATGACTGGAAACATACAGTATTCCTCCTGCCTGACGCATTATCTTACAGTGGGCATCATCTGGAAAAAGGGGCATTCATCATTTAACTTTTGAAAGGGAAAGAGGGATGCTCGGCTTGGCCGGATCTCTGCAGGATGATTCAAACGCTCATTTTCTCTCACAAATCCTGTCACTCATTTGCTCTCAAAGAGGTGCTCAAGGTGAAGAAGAAAGATCTGGCAGAATATTGCTTCCTGAGAGCACAAACCTTAACTGAAAACTTTTTTTTTTCCTTCATGAAAAGAGCTCCCACAAAATGCAATAAAACAAGGGTGAATTCAACTCCCAAACGTATCTGCTCACATCGTGACAAAAATGTGTGGAAGAAAACACATTGTGATCAGACTATGATTTTGCTTGACACAAACACACAAACCGCTTAATCATAGCTAAATCCAAAGACAGCTATTTACTGGGACACGAGAGGGTTGCCTCAGAAATTCTTCACTAATAGAAGAAAATAGTGTAATCTAGACATTTCATGTAGCCAAAATGTGCCAAACACTGCCCATCTAGCTAAAATGGCATTGAACCATATGGGGGAGAGATGACGTAATGATGTGACAAATGATGGGGGTGGGGGGGGGGGGGTGGGGGGACTAAAACCAGCCAGGGTGTCTGAAAACTGAACAGTAATGCTGTTATGTATTACACGTGCATGAGATGATCTTTCCTTTAGCTTTTAGATGTTTTAGATCCAAATTGAGATATTTTAAAGAAGATGTTCTAAGAACATGTTCTGCTTTTAAGCTGGATAACTACACTGGCTTTACTATTACAGACTAATCTAGTGGAGCTTATGTGTCTGGTAACTATCAAGCACAAACTCCTTTGATAGGTCATATTTTTATAAGGAAATGTATTTACAAATCTGGACAGAGGCATGGGAACGTATCAGGCCTCTACAAGATTGAACCCACTGCTTAATAAAGGATGTGTCCCTTTGACTGAAAGCTGACTAATGTGCATTAGAGGAAGGCATTAAGAAAGTCTAATTAATAATGTATCCTTCTTCAACCAATAAGAAAAGAGATCTAGCCATTTTAAACAGGTGGGAGTTGTTAAATTAATCAATAAGTGACCATTTTCATCTGTTCACAGTGAGTTCTGGGAGAAGGTCGAACACTAATAGTCACAGCCGTCAAACATATCACTTTTTATAATAATTACAAATGCTTTATGATAATTCAAATGGCTTGGGTGGTGTCATTTTAAGCCAACATACCTCCAGAAATGGTAAACACGACAATAAGATGCAATGTTTACATTTCCTGTAAGTCAATGCTCCGCTCAGCTCCACTGGGTGAGATTAATGCCACTTGACAATCTACTCAGCTCAAAAGTTCCCCTTAACAACAGAGCATTAGTCGACGCATCCACACAGACCTAGATCTGCCGAGGTCTCATTGGCTGCTGGAGTCACGCGAGACTCGAGTGCGGGGCTGCCTCTCTGCTCCACTGGCTCTTTGACTCTGATGGCCTGTTGATGCCACAGGGTGCAAACGTCCACGGAGGCGGCTGCAGCAGCGAATATGGAGTTCCTTCCATGTTACTATGCACTCCTGAAAACTTACAAGCCTCCCTGGCGTTAAGCTTTTTTTTTTTTTTTTTTTTTATGACGATAAACACAACGTTACAGCGATACTGTATTTTCAACCAACGCACAACCGTCCTTTGGAAAGACAACCGGCCAAGACTCAAATCATCTCCATTTATGATGAACCTACTGTAAACTTATACCGCGTCTGAGTTCATGTTCCCCTCCCTGAAGGCCAAACGGGCTGCAAACGCTTCTCCCACAGTCCACCGCTGCATTCTCAGCACTAAAGATAACAAAAGAGGTCCCAACAAAGCACGACACCAATAGGGCTCCCATTCAGGTTTTCTATTCTTTGCAACACAGAGCGTCTTGAACAATAACACCGTGGAAAACACCAGCGTGAAAATAGTTCTTGGTTTAAACATGCACCGAAGCCTACTGTACCTAAATATAGTGATCATTTTGGTTCAACAAATTTATTTATGAGTTAACCTGTACTATTCTGATATACAGTAGTGTAATTCTACTTGTTCAATACTGCACATGTTGGCTTACAAGTACAACATCTTCAATCTTGTGAGGAAAACTTTTCCCTCCTCCCTGTGCTAAAAGCCAACAGATTCCCGATCCACCGCAAACCCTGTTCACCAAGTTAAACACATTTCCCTGTTGTGTTTTAGTCACTGTAACCGTCCACGTGAAAAATGAAAGTCCCGCAGCTATGGATAGTTGCTGAGATACCGTCCAACAGATAAAGTTGAGGCAGATAATATCACGCTTTTTATTTCTAGGCTATTAACTCACTTATAGATTAGCTGAGTGGCGGTGGGAAAGGTCTTGAAACGTGTGTGTGCATTGATAGTCCCAGAATCAGACGGTGCTCTTCATCTTAATCTCCTACCTTTACATATTTTTACAGGTGAGGTTTTAATGCCACAGAGCAATATTAAAAGCTAGGTGTGCCTTTTTTCAAAAGAATACACCCCCCACCCCTAATACCACTCCAGTAGAGAGCATGACACCTGACAATTTCTACCGTGCAGGTTTGATTTACTGTAAAAAAAAAAATAAATAAAAAAAAAGTGGGCAATCTAATCGTTAGTTATGAAGTTACTAATCTTCAAAGAATAAATGGGAGAGACAGTTCCACGTTGCATGCAAGGAGAGCTGGGGCTGTGTGCACTTACAGGCATCATATTGGCAGCTCTGGCAGGTCAAAACCAGGGCTGCATCGGCAGGTTGACTCCCGGCTCACCCGCTTATCTTCGATGGCACCACCGTAGTCGACCAAGACCCACCTTCTATTTATGGGCTCTGGTTACTCCAATGTGACAACCAACTGGGCCTCCGTCCTCTCTGCAAACCAAAACAGTGGCATTATTTCAAGTGCTATAAAACTGAACACTGCGTACCTTACAGTGACACCCAAAGCAACACCCAATGTTATCAGCCTCGAACGTTCATTTAAATGGTCCAGGCGTGGCTCTGCTACAAACAAGCCGAGGGTTAGCCAGTCGGTTAGCACGCAAAGCAACGCTGAAGCGACTCAAAACAAATGACATTCGTTGGCTTGGTATTACTCAGCCATGACACGCTAGTTATACTCACCAATGTCAGAGACAATTCATCGTTACAGGGCGTAAATCTTCGCTACGTTACTGTTAAAAGGCACGTAGCTAACCGAACCAGCTGTCAGCCCGCCAGCTAACGTAAGGTGTTCGCTGCGCTAGCTGGTTTCAGAGGCGGCTACGGTATGCAAGGCGATCTCTCCGCTCTCGTCGGTCCTTTAGCTCGCACTGGCCGCACATCGGCACAAGCTATCGATGGAGTGTGTTTCAATCACACGAAAACGACTAAATGGCCATGCAGGTTGGCAAACTCGTTTTTTTACGAACGCTATGAACCATCCTTAGCAGGCTAGCGGGGCTAGTTGACGAAAATACAAATAGCTGGAATCCAGTTGTTGACGGTGCGAGGGCGGGGCTATACCGCGGCAGCCAGGGCGTCACGGCAACGTAGAATGTCAGGAATGTAACGTCACCAGCCAGGAGACCAGTTTATCAACTGCAGGTATGAATTTTAAAAAAAACTGATCTCTCCAGCTGGCACGAGGTGTCCAAAATAAAACGAAAGACTTATTAAAAAGTAATTCATCAACTTTCGACCTATTGTTCATTGCAAGTGACTGTACTTATGCCTCGCAGATATGCTCTGGATCCCTTAGAGTACACTTTATTAGAAAATAATAATAACTGAGTTTGTAGGATAAAGTATGAGTATATTGCACACGTGCATCTGAAAATATGTGTGCATTATGTGGACTTTAGGTTGCATAAGTGGGTTTAGTCGACCAGATAACAATGCAGTCAGTAAGGACAAGTTAAACCTGAAATCCTTCCATCCATGTTTTATTTAATAGTGTTGTTCCCATTACAAAGACAAACAAAGCTTTCCTTAACAAGTTCCACAAGTTAAAGGGTTAAAACAAGGCAAAAGGAAAACTGAGATACATCTGAGGCTGGATTACCAGCTGGGCAAAGGGAGCAACTGCCAAGGGGCCCCAGAACTCCCTGGAACCCAAAACGTCCAGATTTACCACGTGACCGCTGGTTTGTTGTTAAATTACATCATGTTAAAGTTTATTTTAATTTTTTATGTTTCTCTGTTTATCATTTTTAAATGAGTAATTACAAAGTTTGAGTCCCCATAAAACAAATAATGACTAACATCAGAGTTGCAAGTTACAATAGTGACATCAAGTGGCTAACAAGAAGAACTGACATTGTTATGAAAAGCGTGACCAGTAATACTACTTCAGCCACTGTTGGTTGATGAATGTTTTTGAACATTAACAGAGCAGTTTATTTCAGAAAAGGTTATGTTGTTCAGAACAGACATATACACAGAATCATTTGTATTCATGTGTATTCACAGAAGTATAAGTTTTAACCTTGGAGCTTTCTTTAGTGATTTTTAAAATCCTTTTTACAATGGAAGAAGATATATAGATATTTGTTCTCATGTTGAGGGGCTATATGGGTGGCACATGATCAGGCAACTGAGTCCAAATGCTTTATATCATATAGATTATTGTAAAATGGGCCATACTGCATGATCAATACTTTTACTTTATGGTAACAATGTCGCACTAGCACCAGCAAACAGACTAATTTGACCGTGTTTGTCATAAAGCACAGTTTATTCGAAATCGACAGAAACAAAATAAAACTCACCAAAACCGCCAATAAAAAGTCTATAAATAAGGTATAATATAAATATAAATATGTTCTTTACTCTCACTTCTCAACCTCTCTGCAGCAGCGAGCTGCAGAGAGGTTGAGAACCATCGCAATGGCTCATATCTCCTTGGTCATCACGTTTTGTATCTAAGATCTAAACCCTCTAAAAAGTTAAATTAAATAAAAGCAGTGAGCAGTAATATCCAAAATATTGTAGAAATCAGAGTACATTTTCTGTTTTTGTATTTTAGGCTACCATTAAGCTACCACGGTAGCATACCCTCGTGATGTATATGCATCACATGCAGGTACTGCTGTTCTGCACTGGTGATTTCTTTTGGAGCCGGAATAACCTTTTGGCTAATTTTTACTTGGCTGGTGGAGATTTCTTCTTTAGATGCTCCCGTAGACTTTTTTCCTGCAAAGAGTAAAATAATAACTCAGATCGAGGCAGATAAATTGTCAAGATCAAGGAACGCACTATATCTTTTTGATTTCGATAATTTGTCTGATGATTTTATTTACAGTAAAGTATGAAAGTAACGAAAGATAATTTAGTGCAAATGCCACAGCGATTGCATTGATAACACTGCAACAACCGTAATATGCTTCGCATAAGAGAATTAATAAAGAAAGTGAATGTAATAAGAAGTAAGGAAGAGGGAATTTCTAATCTTCAGCACTCACAGTGACAAATTGCATGGTGCCTGGAATGAATTTATGCTTCATGTCTATTGAGATTTGGCTGGCGGGGGCGAGCACATGGAGGTGGAGGTGATGGACTGAAGTGAAGGGAGGTTGGTGGAACCCCAGCCTGTAGAGAAAACTCTTCATTACTTAAAGCAAAAGTTTGACATTTTGGGAAATGCGCCTATTTGCTTCCTCAAGGCAAGTTAGAAGAGACTATTGATACCACTCTGACGTTTATAAGGTAAACGCGAAGCTACAGCTAGCAGTCTGTTAGCTTAGCTTAGTATAAAAACTGGAAACGGGGAAACAGCTAACCTAAAAAGTAGCTAAATCTCACAAATGAACACAATGTAACTTGTTTGTTTAATCTGTACAAAACCAAAATGTTAAAATGACAATGTGCTGTTTTAAGAGTTAATCAGTGGACTCTTCTTTGGCTCTGAGCAGTTGCTAGGCAACCAGTGGAGATTCCAGTAAATTACGGTGCATGCCTAAAAACTTTGTTTATTGAAGATCAAGAAAAACACACACACACACACACACACACACACTACCTGTCTTCATCTACCTTATGTCATTGGTTTTAGTGATCCCATGGTCTCGTAGTACAGCTTTCCCCATCTCAACCATCTGTTCAACTGTTGGGAGACATGACTCAGTTACTTATCTGTAACAAGATTCAATTCATGAGGTAGCTTAAATATATTGAACTGAAGCACTTGAAGAAGAGATCAGTGATAGTATTAGTCAATGTAGAAGTAGTAGACGTAGTTTCAACAGCAGCGGGGCAATTTCTACTAGTACGAGTAGCATAGTTGGACGGACTAATATCACTACAAGCAGTAGGCCACTTAGCAACAGTAGCAGTAGCAGCTCAGTAGGAATAGTGGTTCAGCAGTGGCAGTAGTATTTGCAGTAGTTTGTAGTCCACCATAACTGACCGAGGCTGATGTGTCCCCTGTGTAGTGAGTGGCAGCTGTGTATGTGCTGTATGGGAACAACCAGGTAATGGTGGGGAGCAGCAGGGCAAATGTCTCTGAAACACACCAGCTCCTTGTTCTGTTGGAGGGAATGTAAATATAGAGAGGTTAAACACAAGCATGTGACCCTACAGGCCAGGAAATGCAGCATTGTTGAAACGCGTGTGTAGAGGGTATACTGTCCATGCTGTGGTGCTAATGCTAAAGGCACTTCTCTGGATGGAGACTTTTACCGGGCCTAATAGTTTATTTGGATTTTAGGATTCCTCTTCCTGGGTTAAGTCCCTGTCCTCCTCCCTATCACCTGCTGATTGAGAGTTATTGAATGATGCTGTGCACACACTGAAGCTTCTGTGTTGGAAACAGACTGACTCCGCACATTAATTGAACTGGTCTTCCTGCCTCTCTGATATAGGAGCTGACAGTCAAACAAGCCTAGAAGTCCTTTACTGGAAACGTTAGCCTATCTCATATTGTCATATTGTCTCATATGTGAAAAGCGACATTATCATGGTTCATTTTGTCAGCGTTTACCTGCGTATCAACCCAAAATGTTTGTCCGATGTACCCCACCACAGCCCCATCAGATGGTCCTAAGAATCATATGATAACTCTGATGGATTTTTACATTTGGAGTGACAGAAACTGGTGGTTTCAGCCATTTACATTATCAGTACTTTTAGCTTTTTGTTGTCTTTTTCTAACTAGTCTTTCTGCAGTCTCAATCAACCAATCATCATCTTTATGCTGTATAAAACATTGTACCTTTGTAGCCTACCTGAGGACAAATCCACCCGTAACACTTGAGCCGCTGGAAAGCTGCAGTATAATCAGGTAAATGCACCTTGTGATAAGTTATTTTTGTCAAACTTGAATGCTGTTCCAGCTGTATGTTATTGTTAATGGTAGCCCCATGTGTCTTATTCAGAAGAAATCGGCCATATACTGTATCTGTCCACAGCAGTGTCCTGAAGTGAGCTTTTGTGTAAAAAGCTCGTACCTTTTTAATGACTTCCGTTTCTTGGTCTTGACAATTAGCTATCAAACAGAAAATACACGTTTCATCTGTTTCTTCCCTTGAGTCTAATTCGTTCCCCGCCATATTTCCCATGTTTTCTTGGACTGAAGTTTCAGGTGTCCTTCAATACTTCCTCAACTTGATGCCGGTAAACGCATCCCGTGCTATAAACATGCCAAAGATCATCTATATCTGCGAAGAGAGATTACTCAATGCTTTTCTAAATGCTTTATGTTCCCTAAATCCCCGCACTTATAGGCGGAGAAATAAGGGCTGTCAAATTGGCATTTTATGTTTTACTGGCTTTTCAAATAAAAATAAACAGTGTTTAATAGTCACTACAAAGGGACACTTGCTTGTGAACTGTCACAGCAAGCAGTCGCGATATGCTGACCTGTCTGGGTCAATTATGGTTAAAAACTTCAAAAACAAGCAAAAATGGCTTGAAGGGTATCATAAACACCCAAAACATTATTTTCCCTTGTAGGCTACTCCGAGTAGTCCTTCCTGTGGACAGCAGATCCTCTGTGAATTTTGTTTTATTTTCATGACATGAGCCCTTAAACTCTAGCCATAAAGACATAAATGTTGTAAATATACTTGTATCGTAAAATATAATGATGATATGATTGAGGAACATAGAATCATATTTGTAGTAACCGTGTAAATCATTGAAATTAAAGTTTCTGTGTGGTGCCTGAAAACGGGTTGAGTGAAGTCAGCTAGTCAGCTTTATCAAGTGGGTCATCTTCTCAATAAGCGATCTTTATATCTATTGTAGCGTCATGTTACTCAGGCCGTTGCACTATGATGGCGGCTGTATGAGGGCGACTTCCGTGTGTCTTACTGTATGTAAAACATTATAAAAATGTCAATTTTGAACATCTTACGACGAACTAGGCGTTTGATGGTGCACCGATCTGCAATGTCCTGAAACCTGCCAGTTTACACCACCAATGCGACTAGACAAGACAGTGGAGCCTGTTTCCATAGCAACGACTCTCAGTACGTCCGTGGTAACTGCTGGCTTTTCATGCCTTTTGTAGCTGGATATAATTTAAAACATCTTAAAATATGAACGAGGATAGTAATAGTGAGTTACTTGCTACAGTTGCATTTCTAGTATTAATGAAAGGGCGAAATTGTAGATACAATAGGCCGGTTCGAGATTAGCCAGACGTGCAGAATCGATCACAGATTTGTGTTCCATTTGATCCCGATTTGATTTCTGCACATGCGCAGAATTCGCCCAGCGCATACGCCGAAACGTTTCGGGTGTACTTCTTACTACTGCGCAGTAGAGGTCCCCCCCCGCATCTAGGCCCATAGCCTTTACATTCGGATGACGTCACGGATTTTTAAATCGCTTTTCTCAGCTCGAGGAAAGTTTTACAAATATAAAACCTCCATGGATCAAAAATGCATTATAGAATAATTGACCATGTTAGCAGTTCCAGGTGTCCTGTCATCAGCTGGCTTGACTGCTTTTTGCGTTTGATCTCCTCGGTAATATACGGTCTGAACTGGTAATGTTCAATAAATATAAATTATATTAATATTATCTGGACATTTTATCCCACCAAAGGGCAAAAAAACGTAGACATAAAAGTTGGACATAAACAGCATGACCCGTTATCATATTTGTATATATCTAACATTTATTTCGGTTTAAATGTGGTTGCCATAACAACACAATAAATAGATCCGTAGTGATTTCACAGACCACAGCAGTTTTGGATTCACAAGAAATAATACTCTGGGAGCATTCACAGTTACAACACTGAACAGCTAAAGACAACAAAGCTCATTTTCACATGAAGCGATAATTGGTATTAGTGAATAGTATGGCAGGATTCATAACAGTGGTGTCAGACATTTCCTATATTGCATATTCATGCACTACAAGTTTGTGTCACATAGACAGGGTATAAATGAGCTTATTTTCCATGTTAGATTTGAATGTTTTGTTAGTGGCATACCAAAGTGCAAAAAGAAAATCCCTTTTCCACCCATTTTTAAGTAAAGCAGACTGAGGCTGACCTGTGGTCAGACAGGAAGTGCCCCCCCCCCCCCTGCAGTGGTAATCAAACAACATTCAGTAACAATTTTACGTTGAAAGAAATGTTAAATTACGCAGGGCCACAAGACAGCGTTGACTTTAGTGCAAAGTGACATTATGTTTCTAGTGGCTGTGACTCTCTGAACAACAATGACCACAAATGAAAATCAAAGATAAAATCTGTGGGCGTCAGATATGAATTCAATACTGACATCAGTCATTTCTGGTGCTAGTTGGATCTAATCAGAAACAGAAATATTTAAACACAACATTTCTATAAAAGTGCAACCATTTAAAAAAAAACACAAACCAACTGAGCGTTCTTTGTAAAAACCGAATGTAAAAATAAAAGTAAAAAATCTAAAATATTTTATAAAATGCTCACAACAAATATGAAACTAAAACCGGACATATTTGGTCATTGCAAACGTTTCCTGGCTTTACCACTTGTTTTGGATTGAAAACGGGGAATGAAAAGGTTTTATGTAGTTATGAGGAAATGTAAATGGAACATTCTCATTCAGTTCCTGTAAAACTCAAAAACGAGAAGTGTAACACCTTCATTGTAAACAATTAAAATATTTCCCTCAGTGAAAGTTAATTTATAAGTTGGAGGATCCTAAAAGCTCCCTGGGAATATCCAATTTCTTCACATTTGGAATCCATTGCGTTGTAAAAAAAATAATAAAATAAAAAGATATACCATCATTCCAAACCTCTTCCGTTCAGAATCCTGTACATTCCCAAACATACAAATTACATTACCATTATCTCTGCACAAATACACCCACAGCATTATGGGGCACCTTGTTCTATCATACACACTTAAAAATCAGCTCTTTTAAGGATAACCTCAACAGTAACATCAGCAGCCATCCTCTTCTCTCTCTCCTCATAAGCTTATGGTGGTGAGGCAGTCTGCATGCTGGGAAAGCTGGAGGCGTTGTCGGACGTCTAAGGCAGCCAATGAACTGAGAGCAACCACATTTTCTCACACTTCCACCTTTGAGGGGTGGATTAACCAGACACAACCTGGCCAAACCCACCTCAAAACAGGCTACAGAAGACTTCCTGAAGTTTTAAGTCAACATAACTACACAGGCGGCTTTCTGTCTTCTCTCACAGAACATTTAATGTCTTTGTGTGGTAGCTAGGTTTACCTCCAAGCGGTGCGCAATAGACTTGGAGGTGTTTAAAGGTAGGGCGCGGAGAGTGAACGTAGACGTAGTTGGAGCAGGGGAGGCTACTCGAAGGTCCATACCTCCAGACTATGGATGTTGAAGTCCTGCTGGGCTGAGAGCGGCTGGTTGTTGAAGGTGGCACACTTGGTGGTGGTGCCTCGGTACAGCTCGGCATCCAGCCACAGACCCAGCTGACCACTGCAGAGGACGGGGTGAAAAGTTAGTCAGCAGGTGTACATTACTTGATGCCAAACCCTTTGCTGTCCAAGGGTTTTTAGATCGTGGATATACATTGATAGATTGTCGATCTCCTCACCCTCCTCCTCCCAGCTGCAGGGAATCAGTATTTCCCTTCACAAAGTAAGAATTCTCCCCCGTCCAGCGATACACCTGAAAATACAGATAAAACAACGTCTGATATTGCCATTTGAGGAGTAAAGCTAAATACCCAAACCGAGATCATTTAGTACAACAAACCTTGATCTCAGGACAGAAGCTGTAGAGGAATGTCTCTCCTGTGCCATAGCAGTGTTCACTCACTCTGAACGGATGCGTCGAGAATGCCCCAAATATCTGTGAAAAGAGTCAGATTCAATATAAGGATGAAAAGAGTTGGAATGAATATTCACAAGCAGACTTTTATATTACTTTTTATGAATATAGGAAATCTGAAATAATTGTTTTACTGCAGTGTGTTTTTTGGTACCACCACAAGGAGTCACCATAGTCTTTAATCATAGACACAGGGCTATAACTGAATCAACTCTCGGCAGTAAGAAAAGAGACTTCTTAATATGACCTCTTTGCATTTGGCTGTTCTTCACCTTCTACATTAACGGCCAGCGAGCCTCCCAGTCATCCACATGCAGTATCTACCTGGTTATCCATGTCTTTGACGACCAGCAGCACAGGACTGTCCACGTCTACCAGGCTCCTGTACAGAGTCTTCAGGCTGGTCCCATGTTTCACGGTGCTGTAGGCCAGTCTCCAGGGGTAACCCTGCACACGGGCTGGCAGGCGACAGACAAGCTGGGGGGCAAACAGATCATCAGATTATGATTATGGGGCGAACTGATCAGGATCAGTAGTTAACTCTATGTGGTTAGCAGCCAGCTGCCAGCACCTTCTCAATGTGTGTGTCCTGCAGCAGATCACTGGCATCACCGAGTATGGGCAGCGCATCCAGAGACAAGTCTCCGTCACAGCTGCCGAAGCTCTGCCTACGCTTTGCCTCATCAATGGTGATGATCTTGGGAGCAAAAACAAGCACATGATGCAAGTCAAAAAGACTTCACTGCCTATCATCACTGCCTATCACATGGCACTGTTGTTATTAAATATGTCAGCAAACACACCCTTACAGTGTTTATCCTGTGACGCAAATAGAGGGAAGCGAGCATGCTACTTGCTTTTCTGCTGAGCTTACCTCCCAGCTGCAAGACGCCGGGTCACTGAAGAAGTTGTCTATCATGTCCAGCTCGTCTTTCTCCACCACAACAAAGCCCTGCTCTCGAGCCTCCTTCCCGTACACATCTGGAGACCACTGGACGAAAAATGCATACAGATGGTCCACCCTGGAACACACACACAAAAGACACATCGCTAACTTACACGCGTTGAAGACCTGGTGGATTTCTCGTTTTTTCAAACCACGTATATTTGGTTATATCTCTCTTGATTCAAACGCGACCATCATCGAGGTTTTTGACAGTTAACGAATGCGTACGAGTCAGCGTTTGTCGTACTGATGGATTTCAGTATGATAATGTACCGTATGGGTATTAAAAGCTAGCCATTATCTCACCTTTCTTGTGGCACAGCAAACCAGTACTCCGGCTGTTTATCCCGGCCCCCAAATGAGTGGGCGGGACTAGAAGTCATCCCAGAGGCAAAGGACTTCCTCATTGGCTTTCCCACTTTGAAGCACAGGAACATAGGAGGGTTTTTACTCTTCTCCTCTGATGAGAAAAGCATGTCTACAGAGAACAGGGAAAGAGAGTTTGGTTAGTATCCAGTCCTTATAACTGTCCCAATGGGTTTAATATGTGGTTTATGATTGCCACCTTCTATTGGAGCCTGCATCCTCTCCAGCAGCCACGACTTCGCTTCAGCCTCATAGCCTTTCTTCCGCCTCTCCTCCTCACTGAGTTCAGCCCCAGCTGCCGGTGTGTCTGGGCTTTGTCTCTTCGGACTGCAGTTCCCACGAACCTCCGATGTTTCCTTCAGAATCAATTTCCTGTTTTGGTCCACTGGTGTGCCGATTATTTTATCACGCGCACCATTTAGCAGCTCTTCGGCCCCTTTAGGTTTTATTTCTTTGGTTTCACTTACCTCTTGGCTTGTGCGTTTATCACCCTGTTTTTCAGTCTCTGAAGAGGATTGTATCGACTCTCCATCCTCAACGGAGCTGTTCTGAGCTACACCCTCATCCTCTTCATCATCCAGTTTCCCTTTAGTTTGACCAAACATTGACTTGTCCTGAAAGCCTCCCCGGCCTGGGCAGCTCGGTCCTAGTTCCTGTTGGTCCCTGCTGGCAACGCTGGGTGTTGTGGAGGACGTCCCTTCCGTCTCTTCAGTGATCCCGTTGACCGTTGGCTCCAACTCTGTGAATCCTTCGTCTGACGGAGACTTGGCCGTCTGCTCGCCCTCTGTGCCCCCTTATATTAACAAGATAAAACTTGTTTAACATCAAGACATTATCAACTATATTTATTATTTCGTTATCTTTTTCCCAATGAATTATTTATTTGGTCGATACAATGACTGAAAATAGTGAAAAATGGCGATCACAATTACCCAACCCACAGCCCAAACCCAAAGTTACTCAGTTTACTATCATAGAAGACAAAAACAAACAAAAACATGTACAAACAGACTTTAATAATTAATCAACAATTAAAATTCAATATCAAAAAGATGAATATTCTGTCTGTATACTAAATCATTAATCAACCAAACGTTTCAGCTATGTTTTATACTCAAATGCCAGTAAATTGCTATGAAAAATACATTTGAACTTATCCCAAAGTCAAGTCTGGATGCTCAAGAGTTGATTTAGTAATCTAAATATTATATTGTATAAATATTTGGTCACAGAGCAGAGTTTGTAAAGACATTCATTAATCAGACAAAAATCCAATCCAAACATTGTTGTTTCATCCAGTTGTGGATAGTAAAACAGGTTAAATAAAAAAAAAAGTCGTAACATAGAATTACCACCATTTTGAAGTTATTTCATTTCATTCATTGCAAAGATTGGACTCAATTTTGATAAACACCATTAGAAGACATGATGTTACCCGTTTCTGAGAGCGCTGATTCAATGTCATCCAAGACAATTGGCCGCTTTGGATTGAGAGCTTCGTAGCGGCTGAAGGGGTTCAGATCCCCCTCTGACGGCAGTTGCTCCCACTCGCCGGGCCTGTACACAGGACACAAATCCTGCGGTAGGTCTCTGTGGGGTCACGGGGCATCACACATACCGCACCGCAAACGAGGATGAAGATGAAAAGGGAGACAACAAAAGAAAAGACAAGGTCCAACAGAAATTATAAATGACCAAAGAAAAAGAAAAGAAAACAACACGTGTGATGTAAAAACAGCAAATGAATCAAAAAATGGAAAGATTAATGAAGAACTAATTATGAAAATTACAAAACTAGAACAATGTGAGAGGTTTTTAACTCCAGTGGAAACAAAGGTTCTTTAGAAAAAAGGGATGTGATAAAGAAGTAAATGTGAAAAGTCCTGGAAATTGAAAGCGCGTTATACAAGCAGCTTTACTCTTGACAAGAGCACGAAATAAAGAAATAGGAAGGGGGAACAAGAAAGGAGGAATCAGAGCCGGTACAAAAGAGGGAAAAGAGGAAAGCGAGATGGTTAGGAGCTCTTACGACGGCAGAGCATCTTTGAGCTTCATGCGCGACACGTCGTCATACAGCGCCACCGAGACGACCTCCTCCATGGGGCAAATCAGGCCGTACTCCTCACAGCCGTGCTCGATCACCAGGGGGTCGGACTTGTGGGGGTCGAACATGATGTTGTTGGGTGTCACAATCAGCACGCCTCCCACCACTCCCTGCAGCGAAAACAGCGTCACCCGCTGGATTCATTAGCACTTGAATTGGCTTTTTATTACACACTTCACGTCATCACATTTTCTGGCCTTCTTACCATGCCATCGGTGAAGTATTTGCAGCTCATCTTGATGAATTTAACCGTTGCCGGGCTCTCGTCCTCGGAGTTTGGGGAGAGCTCACGCCGGATGGACTTTGCTGACATGCAGATTGAAATGCCATCCTGAAGGACGTTAAAGGCACAGATCAGACACATGAACGTTGTGCTTGTTCTCAGTAGAACTTGTTTGGAAGAGTCTAATCACCATGTGGTTTCAGTTCTCATCAGCCTTTGATTTTAGGCCACCGGAGACAGACATTTGATACCCACTTATTAAAATAATGCCATGTCCTGAAGAACCTTTGTGTCTTGACTCCCAAAAAGCTGGTTATTAAATTACCCCATACCAGGGATTACATTTGTGATCCATCATGGAGCATAGCCGAATTTGAATTAGGAGAGTATATTTTGGAGCATCAGAGCCGTAGTTGCTCCGGTAGGAGACGAGAGTGCTGATGGAGAATTTTGGATAAAACATTCGAAAACTCACAAAAAAGACTGAACCTATTCCCGTTATGTTTATCTGTGTAACTCCCAAGGCAATTGGTGGAAGACACATTTTCACTAATGCCTGGTGGTTTAAACAGAACCTTAAGTAAAGTATAATTGACAAAATCAACCCAAACAAGGTCAAAGGTAGATTTATAGGACATTAGGACATTTTTGTGGCATTTTTTTGGGGGATAGGTTTGAGATTTTTTTTTGTGGATAGATTGGATTTTGGATAGTTTTCATAGTAAAGATAGAAAACATAATAAGACAGCGGGGGGAATCTCCTGTCATGTGCCTTTGAAACAACCTTTTTGACAAATTTCCCTAAATGGCTACTGTAAACTACCGTGTACACTAAGCAACATAATGAATCCCTTTCTACTTACATGTGAAGCACTCTCTGACACGTTATTTGTGAAGGAGGTACCGGAGGAACTCTGAGACTTCAGGTCCGTTTCTGACTGGCTCAGGTCAGGGACAAACAGCTTCTGTAACAATAATCATGACAACGGACAGCCAATGGTCGGCCAATCAGATGGATGATTAAAAGGGAAATGACACGGCGGTGCGTGTTACCACCGAGGTTCTCACCTGACCGGGGTAGACACTGCGAGAGAAGAGCTTGTTCAGCTGGACCAGCTTGTTCGGGGTGATGTTAAACTTGAGCGCGATGCTGTTGAGGGAATCATTCGGCCCCACCTGTAACAGGAGATGAACTGCTCTGTCAAATGAGTCTCTAAAAAAAGCCCACAGGTCGACATACTAGATGATGCAAACTAACACCTTTCTGCTAATAAATCAGTGTGTTATCACTGTACTTTTACTTACAGTGACCTCCACTGTCCCTGGTGGCCTCTTCTTCTCCCTCTTTGTCTGGTTGTTACTTTTACAGCCATCATCTACAAGGGAATAAAAACACAAGAAAAGCATTTTGCAGACTGAGGACAATTATTCGTGCTGCCCACCTCATGCTTTCTAGACTGCTAACAGATATATTTCTAATAATCCAGTGATTCTAAGTATCTACAATAAACTAAACGGTGCAAAGAGACAGAGGCGACCGTCTAAATATCCTGTGGTTAATTGCCTTTTGAGACCAGTATCAGTGCTTGTTTGTCCCCTGTTGTATTATCCAGCCTTAAAACACTGTCCCACACATGCGGAAGCAGTTATCATAAAAACACACAAACAATCTGGCCCTTATAGTAAAGTCACAAAGTCCACAATCAGCACTTTCTTCTTGCCAAGAACACAGACGCTATTAGCGTACCACTCCCTGACTGCGTAATTACACCGCTGCCCCGACTCCTCCATGGAAACAGAGGGAATGACTAAGCAATAGACAGCCAGACTCCAGCTGCGTCTGCTCTTTATTCCACCGAGCGCCAAAGACCAGATCTTTGCTTATTCGTTGAATTTATGGTGCGGCTGTGACTGATAATATACGCTATGAAGCATGAAAACGTTGGACTTTTAGCAGACTGTGCATATAACCGAAAGACTCGTGTTTTGTTTGTCTATTACACCGTCGGACATCATGTTTGAATTGATGGGCTGCAGGTAACAATGCTGTGATCACATTAAAACACACACGTTTACACAGCTGGCTGAGCCACTGCACAGAGAGTCCATTATCACAGTCAACATGAAGGAGCTGGTGATGAGTTATGCAACACATGACAGCATGGTGCATGATGCTCGTTATGGACAGACGGCAAAATGCAGAAAACCAATCTGAAAGCATCAATTAAAGTAAAAAGTATTAGTTTTAGGTAAGATTAGGTTTATTGGGCAAATATGAAGCCACATATAAGTTCTGATAATTAGCTTACACTGGCAATGGTCCAACACAAATCTCTCAATGTACACACTGAGGTCGAGAGCCTAATGATACAAGTTAGTTGATAACAAATTATTATTATTATTGGCCTATTTTAGCCATTTACTCCTATGTTTGAAAAAGTCTTTACAAAAGAGTCATATTAATTGCAAAGATGCAAGTATCCTAACTAAAGGTAATTTCAATTTAATGTTAAGGTCCTCATACTATTGTGATTTAACACAAACGCCAACTCTCACAAAAGTAATCACAAACTTTGTGAATACAGCACCTTAAATGTCATCATCAACTGTAAAACGGCACAGGAAAAGGGTTGTACAACTTCCTGTTTAAAACTGCTGAGGCGGTTCCCAACTCAAGATTACCCTTGTGTTGTGTAATCATTTTGAATAACAGAGCAGGGGAATAAAATCAACATTGACAGCAACGCTAACACCACTAAGATCACACGTTGCTTGTCTTAAAATGGGGAAACCCACAACAAGAGCCGGAATACTTCTCTATCAGTAGGGATATGGGATTTTGCCCTGTCTTACGTAAGGTTAATTTCTAATTAGGTAGTAAATTGAGCCATTACGCCAAAGTTAATTGTAATTCCCACAGTAGTGGCCTCTGACTATGGCTGCATTAAGTCTATGAACTTAATTACAATTCTCATGGGCTTTATCCAGTGGTTGTTGCAGCACCGTCACAAAGCGACTGTAGATGGGAGACAACTGCATTAGCCATTAGCCATTCATGTATCTGAAGCCAATTAAAGGCTTCAGGGTCAGGGCCGGTTTTAGCCTGCTATATTAGGGTGGGCTGGCAGAAATAATAGGTGGGCCAACTTGGGCGGTAGGTAGCCCAGAGGCCAGAGTCAAGTCCTGCCATTGTGTCCTCAGGCCTCTCCAGCTTATGGCTGTGTGTTTGAATGTGTTAAATGCAGAAGATTCATTTAGGATTAATAAAGTAGCTCTTCTGTGAGTTTATGACGCAGTTCTCACCTGAGCCTGCAGGTGGCTTTGCTGTTATTCTCTCTAGGTCTGTCTTCTTGTTGGGATCGCTGTCATTTGGGACGTCTGGGCAGGAGATGATCGCCGGGCTCTGCTCAGTCACATTCTTCTCCGATTGGCTCTGCTTGAGCTGTCTTCGCCTCTTCAGCCTGATGGGATGCCACGGGAGACGGACACATTAACTACTATCTACTTATTAAGTCAAATAAAGAGAGCACAGGAATGTAGATGGACATTTGATCACTTTTTGCCGTGACAACTCATTCGGGCAGGGATCAATATAAAAACTGAACACACAAAGACTAAAAGTACAGAAAACATGATAAAATACATAAAACACATTTCATCAAGTATTTGTGGACCTGGGCCACCACTTCAGGTGTTTAGAAATCAAGCTAAGACGGGTAAGAACAACATCACCAACCCCTCTTTTGTTCCTATATGTAAACTGCAGGGGGTCTAGTGAATCCTCCACAGCGCCACAGAAATCTGGGCCACGGGTCAAAATGCCCTTAGAGGTCTGGATCTAATGTGTGATAATTATCGCCTGACGCCCTCCCGGAGTAGCATCTTATCAGTGTCTTCTTTAAAATCTCAGGTAAAAGGCAAGCTCCTCGTATGGTTTTAAAACCATCCAGTTTCATTATTCTGTGACAGCAGGCACCACACGCGTGTCGAATGTCGACAAAATGTCAGTAGTGAATGGGGCCGTGTGTCCAGGTGCTGCTATTGTGCTCAAAATGAACAATTTGAGCTCTAACTTTTCTCTCTTGACTTTGCTGCGTCAGCTTTATTTTCCTCTCAGACTGTCCTTTCCCGTTCAATCATTAATAGGTACAGAATTGGTGGTTCATTGGGTGGGGTGGGGGGTGGGGGGTAGGTGCACTTAAAGATAATGCACGCTCCCAAGTCAAATCTTAAGTGTGGATTTGAGTATGTTAAGAAAAGATAAGACCAAATTGATTAACCATAAGAAGCTTGGATAGGGGCAGCGTCGCCCTGCACAGCCCGGGGCAGAGGAAGCATACAGGAAAAAAACTAAAAGAGAAGCAATTTAAGTGTTCAAGTGCCTTAATGGAAGTGGGTCGATAAGGCTGCAGACAGACAGAGTTCAGGCCTCTCCCGCAGCCTCGGGCCACTCTCCCACTTTAACTGATGCAGCACACATCTGGCAAACGAACTCAAGAATCTGCAGACTCAGACACTCTGGGGGAGTCTCCCCTTCATCTTACCATTTTACCCCTTGTTCTCCCCCCTCTAACCTTCACTTTGCAACCAGTGTACCCATCCCTGGCATAATGACAGAGGAAGCTCAGTACTGTAAACATGTGGGGAAAGAACCCTCCTACTCACAAGAGTTGGCTTACTCGTGCCTTCACAGTGCTAACAACACACGCTGGCAGGCCATTACTGGACCCAGCAGGATGGTTTATTGTGCTATTTATGTCCATTAAATGAACAACTGTCTCTCTTAGACACAAAATAATGTCATTATATTTGTTATAACACAATTACATGAATATTCACACCCCTCAAGCACTGTTCGTCACTACTCCGTCAGCATCCTCAAGCTCGGTCCAGCTGCTACACGAACGCAAGCAAACAGGCTTTTTTAAGTCTTGCCACAAACTAAACCTAAAATAAATAAATATTTGTTTTGATGAACTAAGATGGTTATTGTTGTTTTCTTTTACCTGTTAAACATTTTCCTTTTTTTGCATATATACCAACCTTAACCCATGTTTTGGTGTAATTTTATTATTGGACGCAATGTTAGTGTAACTTTATTGTTTACTGTATGAAGTGTAAATTTGACTATATGTATTTTGTTTGAATATGGACCCCAGGAAGGGTTGCCAAGGCAAAAACTAATGGGTATCCCAATAAACAATAAACAACATTAATATTGTTGTTTTTAGGTTATTCCTGTTTTACTTTGTTTTGCAGTGCAGAGGTGATGCTGTCGCCACCAGGCTCCCAGATGTGCAGTGTTGGCCTTACACCAGGAAAATGACGGCCAGAGAAGGATTATTTTGGTCTCATCAGACCACAGAACCTTTTCCCACTCTGATGCACAGCCTCCCACATATGTGAGTTTTCTTAACAGCCATTTTGCTGTGATTGGTGAAATCACCAAGACAACAGCGACTTCATGTGCAGCGTCACTCTCTCTCAGCCATGTGGCTCTGTAGCTCCTGCAGAGTTGCCACGAGCCTCTTGGTGGCTTCGATCACTAGTGTTTGTTTGGGCATATTTATAGCTGTGCCATAATCTTTCCATTTTGTGCTTACAATATATATTCTGTGCCTTTGAATTTTCAGTAACCTTCGTTGCAGTTCTGTTTAGAACAATGCTTTCTTCTTCAAAATGTAGTTTTTCCAGGAAAACCACTAAGCAGCAGCTAAACCACTTATTTAACAACTCAGTTGTATCTATTTTGTAATTTCGGGAAATATAGAGTCCCATTTCATATTAAGGGGCGTGAATAATTGCACTAATTTTGCAGTTTGTAATTCTAGTACTTTTCACCTTTACAGTAGAATTTAGTTTTCCCTGTTAGTCAGTGTGAAACAGTTCTAATTACGTGTACTGGGGTTCACTGTTGTAAAACAATAAAACATCAAGTCATTGATGGGTTAATACTTGTTATTGGCACAGTCCTGAACATGTTTATGCTCCACAATGGCCTTTGCTCTATTTGTCGGGAAGCGAGGCAGCATATGATGCAACCAGCAGGAGAGCTCCATGTTGTAGCAGTAGCTGTGTGGGGAGATAAGGGTGAGAGTCCTTCCTGACATGTTCACTCTGGTCTGCATGAGTCCGATGTAATCATCTGGCACTTTTCCACTATTGTTTTGCCCCTCACTGCCTCTAACTCAGCTTACAGCCTGAATCCTGTTAAGATTTAATGCACTAGAGCCTACATAATAATTAGAGAGCGACAGAAAAGCGACACGATAACAAAAGAATTCCTCTCAGTGATGTAACATTTCCAACATAAGCCAATCAAATCATGAAAACACGGACGACAAACCAGGCTGTCAGCACAGTAACCTGAGACCTAATAAGGAAGAATAAAGCCCATTAGGCTCCAGCGCATTACCTCACCACAACTCTGATACATTAACAGCACAGTCACAACTGCTCATCCACAAATCAACTTATTTATCCGGATTGGGGTACATATGACTGTTCTGCCCAGGGCCCTTAATTTTCACATAAGAAGCAATTGTTCACTTATTTTAAAAGGCAAAAAACAATGTCACTTCTTGCAAGAGCTCTGACGCCTGACTCGAATTATACGAGGCTGTATCGGCGGGGTGCAGCTCGGGGACAGGTGACTTAACAGTGCTGATCCATGATTAAAAAAAAAAAGGTGGAAATGAATAATTAGTTAACGCACACCTTGACAGCAGAACGTCACGGTACAAATGTCAATGCAGCACAATGGAAAAGCCACAATGTCACTTCGCACAAGCAATGCACTAAAGAGAACTTTCCACTCCAGCATGTGATACCTGAGTTATATAAATATCACAACAGCCAAAACACTTCCTTATAACACACACACACACACACACACACATATATACATACATACACACACATATACCTGTGTGGATAGGGAAACTCGCCCATTGAACTTACTTGTTGGTGCTCATCATTCACTGAATCTAATGGTAATAGGACGTCTGCTAACTAAAGAGCCATTTTAGCTGGTATTCTAATATATTGCAAAAATCAATTTGGGAGAAACCCGACACTGTAAGTGCTCTGTAACATTACGCTAGACATAAATTGGGTATCACATATGCACATATATTTGAAATTTAGTTAGCTAATTTTGTCATTCTGTTTCTCCATATTGACATTTTACTGCTGCTATTTCTGTGTCCTCTGCATTTATATGACATAAAATGGACTTAACTTACCCTACATGGGAACTTCAAAATCATCACGATCTATAATCATTCATTACATAATGACAGATTGAATGTTAAGATTGCTGACGTGCTGATTAATGATAACTGTTGGAGCTTAGTTTTTCTGCAAATACAAATAACACAGATTCAAAACACACACACACACACACACACACACACACACACACACACACACACAGTTCCTTACCTGGCAAAATATCCCGGCTTCCTGTCTCTCTTTTCCATCAGGCCAGGGTCCTAAATCTGCACGCAGTCAAGTGCATCCATACGAACATTCACACGCATGCACCCACTCAGCGTGTCCAAGCCAGCAGACACCACTTCGGGATGATCACCTCTCACACTGTGCTCTCACACTCCTTTCTTGTCCTGCAGTGGGGAAATAAATAAATAAAAAGCGAGGGGATTAGCAGGCTCACTCAAAAAGCCCAATAACTGACGGCGAAGCCTCATCAGTCTAAGTGGAGGGCGATGAAAGCATCCTATAATAAGCATGTCAGGCCACTCAGCTTACAGTGTCTCACCGACAGGATGCAAAAACGCATCACTCTGCCCGCAGAGGAAAGACACATCTGCGACTATTTAATGCCGCCACGGTAAACGTGTATTTCATGGTGTAATTATTCTTCGCCGCAGCAGCAGTGTGTCTGTTATTAGCAGCGTTGGTTGGAGAATCCAGTTGATGTAAACACACAGACCATCATGGCTGCACTGATAGCTAGGTCTAACCTCCTCGGAGGTGTGAGCGAAAACGAAAGTTACACGCGTGTCACACACCTTAAAGAGCAGAAATAAGGCCAATTGAATCCAACACTTGTAATATAAGATATACATGTCTAACCACGGAGGAAAGGCTACATTTGAAGCCACGTTACCCCACCTAGCTACATTATTCAGTTTGTAGCAGCTTGCTCAATGGGACTCCCTCTACGACCCGGACCACTGACCAGCTTCTTCTTAAGTTGCAGCAGTAACAAAAGGCAGATATCCGCTATGTTAAATCCTCCCGTGTTACCGCCAGGTCTAAGCAAACGCATGCACAGTGAACAAGGTCATCTTCCAGTTGACTTATCAGCTGATGCTAACTGTGGGCTAGCCACTTTGTTTACAGGACAATAGCAACCTGGCGGATATGGTAAAGATATTTTATTCCTTTGTCCAGCCGCTGGCACGTCCTTTAAAAACAAGGTATTTTTGTTCATACAATCGGGCCCAACGCTGACGCCAAACACTGATGTGCAGCGACGCATTTAAACGCTAAATTTGACATAAAACAGGTAGCTGAAATTGCCCACATACCTTGCGTGCATCCTCAAGCAGCTAATGTTAGCTGTTAAAATCAAAATGAAGCCTCCTCGCACTGCGCCCTCTGGCGTCAAGTGCACCTGAAAACTCAAACGAGCTCGTCACTACCTTGTTTACTATTAGCTGGCTAGACAATCTCTTGGTAACGATGGTTAGCTTAAGATAGCTAAGTTTAGGTAGGCCGAAGATTTTACTGTTGGTCGATATTACACCACACGGTATAAATAACCAACCATAAACAGTATGACTGAGACATACAAAAGCATATCTATTAGATTGCTGTGTGTCGGTTCCCTGGTGGTCTAGTGGTTAGGATTCGGCGCTCTCACCGCCGCGGCCCGGGTTCGATTCCCGGTCAGGGAACTCTTTTAACTCCTAAATACCCTAACCCTAACCTGACAACAGCTGAATTAAATATTAATACACTCCAGGTTATCCGTTCCCGCTTTGCTCAAATCACTGCCACACGCAACATATTTAATGATTTACAGAGCAATATATGACAGGAGGAGTGAAGTCATCTTTATAGTATCCATTGCAGTAAAATAGCAATATCTGTTCTTTCTTTTTTTAAATACAATTGTTTTCAGATTTGGTTTTTTTGCTAAAAGCCTAATATGTGCCTTGTTTAGAAATAAAAATGTAGTTTAGGCTAGCTGTGATTTTTGAGTGATTCTATTTACAACTTCATTTGATCTTTTTTTTAATGATATTGCACTTTGTGTAAAATGGCAGATTAAGGCCTGAAAATAATTGTGTGTATCATCTAAATATTATTTTTACCATCTCCAGGCCCCTCAGAATGATCACGTGACGTCCTGTGTGAACTCAACTGAATACACAGTGCACTTGACTTTGCCCTCCGTAACTACCGGTAGGTGGCGACAATTCACAACAAATGATACAAGAAACCGGTCTGCAACACGTGAAGTAGGGTATTTTGTATGAGTTATATAAAACAGTTCCTACATAAAAGATATAGCAAATTAAAATACCCTCTACCATAAGAACAATATAACTTAAATTAGTTTTTTTATTTGTCTTTACAGGTTAAAGAAAAAAGTCTCTGTCGGATGAGTAAAGACGTCCTTTTCACTGCAGACTATTAAGTCTCTTAATTTTGTTTGTTTAGTTTGATTTCTTTGGTTTGTATGTACCACTTCAAGTCCAAAATTCACTGCATATTTATAATTAACTAGATTATAAATCTGATGTGAATCTAATGCAGTAATTGTTTTCTATCACTCCTTCCACTGAAGCTTAGTTGAACTCAATCTGTTTGAGACAGAGAGCAGTGAGACAGAGATAATGTGTGTTTGTGGAACTTGGGTCCCAGAGAGCTCCAAGGTGGGGAAAGACAGAGACCCCGGCTGCAGCCCCTCTGATTGGACAGGGCAGGAGTTAACCAGTTCCTGGATGGCTATGTATCTCCACAGTTATTTTGACAGGCGCTATCATTGTGAGAGAGGAGATAAGTTGTCTTAGGGATCGCCATGGCGCCGGTGTGTCCCTCCTCTGTCCTGTTCAGACTCTCATCAATCCCTCCCCACCCCCTCTTCTCCTTTCCCTGTTTGCGGCAAAGGATTGTGGGAGACTGTTTGGTTGTGAGCAGGGTTTTTGTTGGCAGGGACCCCGGGGCACTGGGTATCATCGTCCCCCTTCAAGACCATCAAAACCTTCATGTCACTGAGCGAAGGGATCGCCACCAAAATGTCGGCATCCACCTTCATTCTGATGTTTTCTCTTGCTTTTTGTTTCCTTTCCTCATATCTAATATTTTTCTTCAAGTTTTGTATTGTGAGTTTTCTTTCTACTATCCTTCTTATTTTCCTTTCTGTAAGCACAGGCTTGGCTTTGAAAGCACAAATGATTTTAAAGCACTACAAAAAAAACAAAAAAAACAAGGATGAGCTCTTTTAAACTTTTGACTCTTTACTGAGTAATTTTTTCAAGATGTGGCTCTCAGACAGGGCTATAATAATAGTCTAAGTCCATCCAACCTATAGCGTCCCTGATCTGTACAGAATACTGTCTCATTTCAGCCTTTGATATTACAATTTTTATGGTACTGTCCCGTCAGAGCCCACAAACTGCTTGGTGGCATTACAGTGTCTGTTTTTTGTATTAATATTACTGCTACTGTGTGTTCTTATTCAAACACACACACACACACACACACACACAGAGGAATGTATGTTGCAGAGGATGAGCAAGAGAAAGGAGAAAGAGGAAATGAACAAAAGAAAAGATTAAGCACATTTTTCTGGACATAGTGTATTACTTGTACATGTACCACTGAGAATGCATGTGTTCTTGTGTATGATCTTCATTTGCTTTGTCACATTTCAATTGTGTCTGGTGTTGGAATGGGAGATTTAGATAGTCAGAGTGGCAGTAACAGCAACATAAATCCTTTCTTGTTTTATTCAGTGCCTTGTTTTGCTCAGTCAGCGCAAATAAAGATAATATCTTTCTAAACTGTTGTAGTGTCAAAGGTTTGACCCAGCACAGGCCTTGGAGAGATTTTAAATCATTTTGCTCAGACATCATACACTTCTAGCTTAGACTACAACCACTGATAACTTCAAGTACACTGTGGCAGCAAGAAGCTGCAAAACCTAAACACTGAAAAAGGATATGTCACACCAATGATAATTGATAGGAAATATGGGAGTCATAATTCATTATAATAAACCAAACCTGTAAAAAAATGCAGCTATATTTTAGAAAATCTTTCATCTGATTTTTTATCTGTGTGTTTGTGGGAAGACGGCAAGAATGCTGACAGATTGTTGTGCAATAAACCAATTAGGACAAGATATCTTTGCGATGGAGTTGTTATTAATGAAGCTAATGACAGTTAAAACCTTCACAATTAAGAGTCCCAGTTACGAACCTCAACAGACAACAACTGATACAGATTTACAAGCTTTTGCATAGAGGCTGACATAAGAAAAGGCACAGAATGAGGCAGAAAAGTAAATATATTTACCTTTATATTTACAATTAGTAACTACCAGGTGCAACTACGTGGCTAAGTTAATCACTGACAAAGCTAATGTTGATTAAAATGCACTTTATTAACGGTAGTGTACGCTGGAAAGATTTTAAATTACATTTTAAAAAAACAACACAATATACAACAAAATGTTAGGCTAATAAGACTAGACTGAATGATAAAAGATGCTAACAGATGTTTTCTAGCAGACATTAGATTACTAAAGGTTAGGTTACTGGCAAAAAAATCCCCTATGTCTTAAAGGAATTGTTTGATATTTTGGGACACACATTTATTTGCTTTCTTTCTTTTTTTCTGAGATGAGAAGAGCAACACAACTCTCATGTCTGTAAATATGGTAAATATAAAGCCACCATAAACAGCCAGGTAGCTTATCATAAAGACTTGGGGAAACAGCTAGCTAAACGTCAGTGTAATATAAAACCCAAACCACAATTGTCGTTTAAAGACTAAAGAAAAAAATTAAATGAACAAGAAATAAATTGTTAATCAGTGAGCTTTAGAGCTGCTGGTAGGCAATTAGTTTTTTGCCTCTGTTTTCAGTCTTTGTGCTAAGTTAAGCTAACCGGCTGCTGATCGCACTTTTTACCATACAGACACAAATATTATCATCTAAGTCTTGGCAAGAAAGCAAATAAGCATATTTCCCAAAATGTCCTAAAACAATGCAGCCCACTTAAAAAACCCACTATGAATGAAACTAGCCAGTAGTTACTAAGAACTCAGGGAGGAATTAGTAATGGATTTAAACATTGATGGTGTTCTGTGGTAGAGGCAGGGATGTAATGTTGGGTTTTTTAAAACTTGTATATGACGCATCGCAAGCTGCAATTTGCAAGTTTAGATGTGATGGAGATGCATTTACCACTCCCTTGGTGGTCTAGGAGAGTCCAGAGTGAAAGACCACCTTCTAGGTTACCATGAGGTTAATGACCCACACACACACACACACACACACACAGGCAAACACAGAGACACACACACACTCCCTCTGCATACACACCAGCCACTTGCACCAGTCAGTTGATAAAGACAGAGAGGGGAATGAAAGTGATGGAGACATGGCTTGAAACAGCTCTACTGTATACCATCCAGTGCCACTACACCCACTGTCAATCTGCCAAGTCAGCTGAGGCACTGCAGCCATGACCTTTGACCCAGGAACTGAACGGCAGGGGAAAGGTTATCAATGTTGGGGTTTTTTGTTCTTCAAGCTAAATGTTCAGACAGTGCAGGAGCCACGCCTCGAGGAAGAAGCAGACAGTGTAGAAAACCTGAAGGGGAGATGGACATAAGCACTATATGCCCCTCTCAAACACACACACATCAGTTTTTTTGATCACATGACCGTGGTTGGGGAGCAAACAGTGCATGGTTGTTTACCCTGCTTATCAGCGGTGTTGTAACGAGTAGAGGGACACACAGTGTGACCTCACCGCACACATTCATGCAAAAAAACCTTACCTTGGGCAAATGCAAAAAAAAGGGAGAGACTCATGTTCATTTCCCCAATCATTTTCTGTCTTTTGATAACCTTACTTGACATACCCCAGTTCACGCTAACAGAGGTCTATATTCTAACACTCAGGGAAACCACGATAATAAGTACAGATCATGAACTATTAGCTAACATTACAAATAAATCTCCCTGAGCAACTCCTTAACTCTCCTCTGATCTCATCTGCCATAAAAAAGAGGCTTGTCCTGTACAGTAACCATCACTTTTGAGAAAAAAAACACTGGTCAATAAATTACAGCTATATATTCCTATATGAATTATGACGGGTGCCTGCTCATTTATGATCGTGCGATAAGTCAACTTTTCATGTACGGAAAAGGCAGTTTTCCTTTGAGAGGCAAAAGATATAGGAGTTATGTTAAAGGTAACTTGAGTGTGTGCTTACTGTGTCTGAGTGTCTACATGTGTGCGCCTTTTGATGTGTGTGTTCTTGCATATGTGTGTCGGCGTGCGCTCATACGTACACTCCCACTCTCACACTCAGACTCTGGTTTAGTCCAAGCCAGCGCCACATCAGTCCATCATCACAGATATGGCTTGTGGTTAGATAGCAGGCCTGGCGGCGCACAAGACATTTTGTCCACTCTGTCATGTTTACTTATAATGATAAGCTTTGATGGATTCCCCACAAGCTATGGACGCCACAATGCACGCACACACACACATACACACTCACCAATTCACACATGTATGCTTGGCAACGCACTATCACACATGCACAATACCAGATAAGCAAAAAACAAGTAAAAAGCAGATAAACAAATTCCAAATATTAGCAATAAAAGTGAATTCAAAAATAGATTCTAGCGTTTATCTTTAACAAAGAACATACACAAAGTAAACACTCCAGAAGGCTAAAGGTTACACTTAGAAGTCGTTCTGTTTTGCACTCATCTTGGGAAGAGAAATATATTTAGAGGCTTTATGGAGACTGGTCAAAGTGTAGTGGGCACAAAAGAAGGCCAGCAAGCCGTCAAGTGAAGGGAGTAGGTGTGTTAGAAATTGATTCCTTGTGTGGTTTTTAAAATCCAACAAGGCACGTCTGTGTGAAACATTTTACACACTTAAATGTTTAAATTCTTTGAGCACCAAACTGAATTTGGCCTAACTGGGGTTAAACTCCGAAATTAGAGAGAAAACTTGTATACTAGATGAGATAAAACACTGTATACTATGAATTTGGTTTAGTCTAAATCATAAGCTGTCTTTTTTCAGGCTCCATGTTGCACTCTGTGATCTGTTGGTCGGCCTGTACAGTGTTTCCATTGGGACGGTTTACTTTAGCCTGGCATGGGGCCAGACCACAGACTGGCTCACTACAACTGCTCCCGACCAATTAAAAAGACTAATGAGGCCTGTGCTTATCATGTCACCCAGAGGGCAGAGAGGGGGGCACCGTGACAGGCAGCGTGGCTGACCACTGGGAGAGCGGATGAGACGATACACTGTTGAATGGAAGGCGATCACATGATGTGTTGATGATCAAATGCAAGGTAACAAACAACATAACATTTCTCTTTGTGATTCATTTACAATCTGTGTCAATGAGTCAATCTTCTGTTCCAGCACATGCTTCCGGATAAGCAGACACACACAGTATACAGTAGGCAATGTACATAAAAACTTTTACTTTTAGTATAACAAACAAAGTCGTAGAATCTGTAGCGCCCCCCCCCCACACACACACATAGATTTTTCAAGTGATTTACTGTTTGCTGCTATCTTGCCACTTCTCTCTTCTCTGATGAAAAAAAATCCAGATATGGGTGTGTACAGTGTTGAGTCTGAAGCAAGCAATGAAAACCACTTTAACTGAGTTCTGAAACACATTAACTTTACGCTACTCATATGAAATGCGTTATATAAATAAACTTGACTCGAACGACTCAGGGATCAAGCGAACATTTATACACTATACACTCAAATATATTGTTATTTCTGGAGATAGTAGTCCGTTATAATGCAGTGGTCAGTTCATCTTTTGTTTTATTAACATATTAACGTCTAACTTTGAACTGACTACTAACTTGTACTGTGCAGCTGCATGGTTTTCCAGACATGCAGCAATGTTATGCACCCAGGTGGTATTTATCACATGCAGCATGTGTGCCTGTACAATTACATTTGCAAGCTGCACTACAAAAACTACTTATGACTCAGGATGATTCATGCAATGAAATGTGCGATTCATGTGTAGTTAGGGATCTGTTTGTTCATTCACTGTCATTTTTTGCCAAAATTATGTATTGAGAATAGTTTTGGTGCAGACACAGACTCAGGTCAGCAATGCTTTTGGTTCAGATTGCATCGGGTGCTTGGACTTGCATGCATGTCTATATTTTTATTTCTTAAGAAATTGAGGATTTTCCCCCTCATACAGCTGGAATAATTGGCGTGCAGGTTTTACCCTGACCAGTAGAAAAACTGCATCTATAGTCACTCGTGCATTGACTTCAACATCCAGGAAAAATGTTTGCTATCTGATATAATCAAAACAATTTTATAAAAATGTCCACAGAGCTTTCACAGACTGAGGATGCACTTTATTCCTTTTACCTTAAGTTCACCTTTTCCTCTCCCCCTCCTGCTTACACTCACCTCTACTCCCAGTCTCTCACTTATTTTATAATAATTTACGCCCAAGGACACCACGGCCACTGGTGAAATTTAGGGAGTGTGTTTCTGACAAAGAGAGTGAGAGAAAATGACAGCGAGTGGTGGAGGAGAAGAAACAAGCAGCTCAGAGAACAACGGTCTCCTTCTTTTGGCGATTCTCATTTTACAGCTCACCCCTCCTCTTGCTCTGTCAAGGCCACTCTTTTCTTCCTCCTACTTGCTCGGCCGAGGAGAGGTCACAGTAAGAGAGAGAGCAATAGACACACACACACACACACACACACACACTGCAACCGTTACAAATCTTCTCCGCCTTATCGAGGACAACACACTGATAAGTGTGTCTCCACTCCCCATCCGACAGATCCATCTCCGAAAACATCTTAGACACGCAAAGGAAGATGTGGAAATATATGTGTGTAAGTGGCAGATTGATGGTTCAATTCACTCCTGTCACTGTTAAATAGTCAAACTAGAGTTGGATAGCAGAATAGTGTTAAGTTTGGTGGTTTCAGGGGTTCTACTGATGTTGAGGGATGATAACTAGCAAGGCTTAGATTACATAAGATGTACAATACAATACAAACAACTTTATTAAACCCACTAGGGGCAATTTGTTTGGAGCAGCTTGTTGTATGTGTGTGTGTTGGTGTGTGTGTGTGTGTGTCGTTGCACATTCTGGGAGTGCTGCACCTGCAACTAATGATGTGAAACTTGTCAACTTCATCTGCTGCAGCCCTCCGTGCTCCGCTCACTCCCCTCAAATCAGACTTGCACCTGCTGACCCGTTCTACCAACACACACAAACACACACACACACACACACACACACTTAGACGCGCACTCACTGACACACACTTTACAGATTTTTTTGGCTTGACAATAGCCATTCCACCACTCAGGGCTAAGTGCCTCCTTAACCTAGTCTCAGGCAATTAATTCCCTGATTTTTACCCCCGTGAATTATTCGTGTCTCATGGACTAAAACCAACCTTGACATTATAATCTGTCACCCGTAGTTTTATTCTTTAATGGAGATACATGGGCTGAAGAGAGACACGTAATCTCAGCTTGGTCTTCAACCTAAAGGGCAGTTTTCTTCGCCACATAATTTCAGTCATGTACAGGTTTTCTGGAGACTGAGTGAAGTTGTAAACACGTAACTTATAACATAAAGTGATTCCCTGAACTTGTGCACTTTATTTTTGTTAAGTGGAAGCCAGTCACTGCTGAAGTACTGTGACAAAAATGATGGGAGATAAGAAATAACAGTTATATTGCTACCTTGGGAAAGGTTTGATGCAAAATAAGTCTATTTTTATAGATGTTCAGCACTTGGGGATTTTGATAAGAAACTGCTCATTAAATAAACATTTTATATCTGCATTGGATGAGATTCTTGTGTTTATTTTAGGCTTAAAAGGAGACTGCAGAGTCTATGAAAGTGGAACATTCTTACAATAGCAAGATGTGAACATATATGAACACAAGCACACAGTTATGTTTGCATTTCGATATGCATTTGTCACTCTTTTTAGAGATGTGTGCAGTTTATCAGCTGTGCTGTAGACAGACACCTATAGATCAGTGTCAGGGCTGTAGCCAGGATTTTAGAAATATTCAGGCCATGAGTCACCCCATACATCTTTTTTTATTCGGATAACTGTTAATTTAAATGTATATAATCTACACACTGGCAGGAACTATACAATGTATAAGATTTTAATAGTAAAAACTCGCCTCAGGTTGCTGAAAAGTGTGTGTGCTTTCATGAATTAATCGCATATCCTCACCTCTTGTGTGTTTTCATGGTGGACGTGCGGGGCCACTGGGTCGAGGTGGGCTGGGTCCTTGGTTCCCACAGCCTGTGTGGAGGCAGCCTCTGCCGCGCTATCAGCCTCCGTCTCCGGCCCCCCAGCACCACCGGGGCCCCCTGACGTCAGCCCTGGCCTGATAACGGGGTCCACAGCGAGCGGTGGAGGGGTGGGAGGGGGAGGAAGGGGGGCTGTAGATGGAGGGATGAGGTGGAGGGAGAGCGGCCGGCAGGGAGGGAGGGAATAGGGTTACACTAACAGAGTCAGTGTTGGATAAGACCCTCAGACAGATAAGACAGAGCAGAGTGTGGAGCCTCTTTTGTTTTCCACTGCTCCTCCTGTCTGGTGGCATCTCCCTTCTCCTCCTCTCTGACGTTCCTTCTCTTTCTGTCCACTTTCAACTCCTATTTTTCCCCAGACGTAACCAATTTGTTAAACTTTTCTCCTCCGCCGCCCCTCCTCTCTTTGTCTAAACAGAAATATTCCTGCAGTTATCGGGCATATGCTGGATTGGGGAACCTTTTCTCCTCTCGCTTCCTCGTTGTGTTTTAGTTTTCTTGTTTGAGAGAAGGAGGAGCTTGCCTTTGACTGACAGCAGTTTTTGACATTGATGAGAAGTTCAGACGCTTGTTTCCACTCCTCCCTCCTTCTGCCGTTCTTTCTCCATCACACTCTGCATCTTCTCACACCAACTCAACCACACTGACACTTCTTTAACCCTCTCTACGTGAACTCTGCACGAACCCTTCAAAGACACCAGAATCCATTGTTTTGATGATGTCACCTCACCTTTACCTAACCTGAATTTTAGCCCTGACTTGCCCCTCCACGTACAAACAAACAGCTTTCCCTCTGCCTGCCACATCACTGCAACTAAGCCCCACGTATCAGCATATTAAACACTGTCTTTGCATTTGTGAGTGTGTGTCTGTGTGTGCGCGCGTGCATGTGTTCCCTATTTGCTCTTCAGGCCTTTGCTAGCCTGCGGACTTTGGCCAATGCTTATCACAGGGAGAGGTCTTGGGATCCCTGAGTCTCCACTGCTAAAAATACACTCGCTATAGCTCTCACACACACACACACACTCTGGATCATGGGGCACCCCTCCATGAGGCTGTCAGATTGGTCAGTGGTGGATTTTGCACATGGGACAGACTCTGTAACGAGTCACTCACAGAACTTCCGTAGGATTTTTCTTTTATAGCTGCCATTCGAGCGAGCTACACCTGGGAGTGGAATTTCAAATATTAGCATACAAGCGTCAAAGAAATATTCAAACGTTTGTGTGAGTGAATTGGTGAAGTGGCTTTGCAAACAGTCAAATCAGAACAAAAGAGGTTTTGATAATTGAATTCTTATCATCTGTAATTGAGTGTTGTGTGGTGTGTTTGCGCTGCTCTTCAAACAGTGTGAACCAAGAGTCCAATTCAGCACTTGAGCCCGTCACATATGAGAACCTGCAACTAAGGAGTTAATAATTTCTTCAAAAACGAAAAACACACTCCTGGTTAACAGTGCGTGTGTGTGTGGGTGGGTGTGTGTGTGTGTGTGTGTGTTAGTCAGAAAGAGAGAGAACTGCTGAAGCCCAGGTGTCTTGCTGAGCGGACTTGTGTCTCCGCAGTGTGACTCCCTGACCTTACCTGGTCAAACACACTTAATCCGCAAGCATAACATACAGATAGCTTAGAATAACACACAAATCCACACATACATACATACATCCACGCGCACACACACACACACACACACACACACACACACAAATAAAAAAATACTAAATGTTTAAAAAAAAGGGGACTATAGATCCAACATCCAAAAAATAATTAATAAAGCTTAAACCGCCAAAAAATAGTGCTTGTATTTCCATTTGGGACACAAAAATATGTTGCTTTTGTAAGAACGTTTGTATGATATGAACTGACGTTAGTGGTTAGGAAAATTACCACAAACACACAGAGAATAAATTCATTAATGAAGACAGTTGTGATATTTTAAAGTAACAATCAGAGCAATAGAAACGTGGCCGCAGTCAGAGAGAGACCTATTTGTGGTGAGAGTTGAGAGTAGAGCTTTATTGTCCCCATGGGTGACAGAAACAAAGAAGGTTACTTATCACCAAAACCATTCAGAGAAGTAGAGAGAAAACCAGAGACCAGACCAAATGATTTCACGTGTTTCTGTGCACGTGTTGTTGTCAAATTTCAAAATCTGGCTCAATAAACTAAAATCAATTAGTCCGAAAAATCTGTTGAGGTTTATCAAATAATCGTCAAACAAGAAAATTGAATAAACAATCCAAAAAGGACAGAAATTTAGACTTAATCAGAGGTCTTCATGAGCCAATGAGTTAATATTGATTAGCTCTGTTTCATCGTTATTTTTACATGAGTGGATCCATGACGATCAATCTGATCAGATAAAACAAGACAAACAGCTGAGGTCAGCAGGAACAGATGAACACAAGATGAAAGGTCTCTTGTAAAAATAATTCATATTTGAAAAACAGCATGCTAATGAAGTGTGTGTGTGTGTGTGTGTGTGTGTGTGTGTGTGTGGGTTTCCCTGGTCTCTATTGGCTCCTGGCTTTTCCTGCTTTTCCATTTGAAGTCTTCTTCCTGGAGCCAAGAGTCTACTAGCCTCAGTGTGTGTGTGTGTGTGTGTGTGTGTTTGAGTTTGTGTGTGCAAGGAAGAAGGGCCAAAGTAAGTCACCGACCCCAAATGATTGAGTCTCTGCCCCAGCCAAGACGGGGACAGTTTTCCTGGTGCCTGGTTCGGACACACACACACACTTACACACACATATACACACACACTTTCCTCAGCAACAGTCTGCTGCTGTCCGCCACATACCAGCATCTCTATCTAGTCCCTCACCCGACACCTCCTCATTCATACACACTGAAAACACACATGATGGTTATAGACACACACACACACACACAGTTTTCTCAGTCTCTGGCCTCTGTCAGTGATACAGCCTGGCATGTGCAAACATACAAATCAAAACACACACTGCACTGTACAATAACAGTAAAGAGGATGAACTCTGATTGAGTTTTTGATATTTTGTCAACTGTTCACCCTATATTTATTTGGTCAGATTAGACTCCGCTGTAGTCGCCTGTAGCCTGAAAGACGAGTGACACGGAGCGTTGTTGTCTTACTCTCCAAACTTCCTGTACAGCATGAAAAGCTATTAGAAATGTTTATTTTCTTATATTAATTCTTATTTCTCCTCTTCACTTGGTGGCACACAGACCTCAGTCTGTCCACTATACATTAAGTGGAACCATAAAAGCATGAATCATCTCTGACTGTGGTGCTACTTTATGCCCTTGCAGGCAAACAGAGACCCACACCTTGATATTATTAGCCACCAATTGGTGGTTCTGTTATCAGCCTGCAGTTACACATTGATGACAGTTCCCCATTTCCATTGAGGCAATATTGCTCTATTTGACTTCTACAAGAGAGGGTGGGGGGGCAGTGAATCGATAATACTGTATGAGGTTATAGGTCATTGTATAAGGATCATGTGTAGGTAGACGAATAGATTTATATCTAACAGCAAAATCACGATTCCTCTGTTTGTGTACATGTTTTTATTTCACACTTGCTTCGGCAAACATGCCAATAAAGCCCCTTTGAACTGAATTGGATTGAGCTAGATAGATTGATCCTCACTTCACGTGTGAAATAGTTTTATGAAACCTTTTTGTGGCTGCAGGGGGAGCTGCGTGAAGTCAAAAAAAAAAAAAAAAAGTCCTCAAGTGATGTCACTTGAGTAAGTGTTGGTCGGGGCTGAAGACCACACGTTTGAAAAGTAATCCAATCATCTGCGAGCGTGGAGTTAGAAAGAAGTGAGCTTAGCAGGCGTCTGTGGCCCGCTCCTCATCCCTCGAGGCTACATTAGCCGCTAGCATAACACGCCAGAAGCCGCAACTGAACTGTCTGCAGTTGCAGTGCATTGTGGGTAACGTAGGGGTTCTGTGTTTTTTTTCAAGGAAGAAGAATGCGTGGAATAAAGAAGATGACATCTCTGGTTCTGCTGCTCCATTTGAATACTTTTTAAAAAAAAACTGTCCATCGTGAGTGACAGTCTTATAGCAGTGCAATGTTAAATCAGCGGAGAACTCTTTTAAAGTGCCTGCAGTTGCATGATTGACCCACGCAGGTGTTTTTAATAATGTTATATATTAGAGCTCCTCTCTGAACTACTTGATTAACATGTTTTGCTGTTACAGGGGGACAATTTTCATCTATTTGGTTATTTTTTTATTTTTTTTATTTTAATGTATCTATTTGTAAGGGACCATGAAATTTTCATTTGATTTGATTTGTTTAAGTCACACACACACACACACACACACACACACAGCCACATAATTCACTGAGTCTGTGGGAAGTGGCCGCACAATGAAGTGGCCTCGTGTGTTTACGTTCACTGGTGTTGATGACAGGTATAAATCTGTCCTCATGAGGACAACAACCGCCGGAGACTTCCGACTGAAGGCGCGTCGAGCATCCAGCACGATACATCATATCTGTCACGGGAAAAAAAACAAGACTATAACTTTAATGTTGCTTATGCAAAATACCACTTCAGCGCGCGGTGCCTACGGACGTCGAGAAGTCACGTGGAAACAAACTGAAACAAATCAATAACTTATTAGACCTTCCAGTTAACAGCTAATATATTTAAATAACGCGTTATCTGCTTCTGGTTCGTATTTATTCATTTCTATTTCTATTTATCGGGTAATGGACAGGAACTTTGGGGGTTGGACATACTCTCCCCGATTGAGGAGACTGCGCACGGTTAATTGACCCGTCGTTAATAACGCCCACCACGTGTTCATAAACTACAAAGTATTTTCATCGCTTATATCAGAATAATCAAGCTTTCGTTCAGAACCTATTCGTTGATAATAAAACATCACCCTGCTGCAAAACATACAGCAAATATCAATAGACTAACACGTTTTCAGTGGTTTGACTTTAAGACAGAAAGCATATTTATTCGACGCGTTTGCAGAAAAATACTTGTTTAATATGATTATAGCTTTATCATTTTTTTTAAAATACCACCGGAAAAACAGGATCACTACAACACACAAGCACCACAAGAATATTCTACTGGTTTTGTAAAAATTATTACTTCGGAATGAGCTATTCATTAACACGAATCACCATTCAGAGACATTTCTAATGGACGAAAATACATTTTGACAAATGTTAACGAGAGCTGGTGTAATTGAGTGAATGAAGGCTTCAGCTTGTGATTCGCATTCACCCTTAACTTTCAGCAAACACCCACACATTGAGGTTGCTTTTATGTCCAGTGTTCGTAATGATTGCATTTACAGATATTTTGAAATTGTTTATGACAGAAATAGAAACCGCTCTGCTGTTCTGCAACAGAGAAGAGGCCGACACACTAGCAACAACTACACTGGAAACGTTCTTACGCGAACATTTAATTCGCTAATTAAAATGTCAAGTTATGTTTTTATTAAAATGACTCAAATCCACAAATAGGAAAAAATCTCTTACAAAAAAATCGTTTAATCTATATAAGCAGCAAGAACATCATGAGTGAAAGTAAAGATAAAATAAAATAGAATTTGGTTGTTTGAATTATTGTTAAAATGATTACCTCTCATTAAAACATTTTTTTAACATTCCCTTTGTTGCTTGAAGAGAGAAAGAGAAAGAGAGAGAGAGAGGGAAAGAGAGAGAGAGAGATGATAACAGCTGGATCTTGATCACAAGGTATAGTCTCTCACTCCTCCTCCTCCCTCTCGTGTCTCCTCTCAAAGTTAATTCTTAATTTTCTGAATGTTGCGGTTTACTCGGCTTCTTCCGCGCAGATCTGATCTTTAATAAGGACGAGCGAGCTTTGCGGATTGTATTAAACCGTATATTTTGGCGTTAATTCTCAACAGTCCTGTGCGTAACTGCATCCATACTATCATTATCTTTTCTATCAACACGGATGTCCAGCTTCAAGAAGAGGATATGTATCAGGGCATAATGACAACCAACCACGGACCCTCTTCCTATGAGGCCGGATTTCTCCACAACGCCTCGGCAGGCACCTCTCCGGTTTATGTGCCCACCACCCGGGTCGTCACCCCCATGATCCCGGCGCTGCCTTACCTCCAGACGCCCGGTGCGTCGCAGCAGGGCAGCCCCGCGTCGAGCCACTCTGCTTGGGCGCAGCCTGGCGCCGAGTCGGTGCCCTCGTACAACCACTCCCCGGTGTCTTCGCGCTTCGCCTTCTCCACCAGCCCGCCTCTGTCCTCCGGGGTGGCCGCCGCCCGGGAGACGGCAGCTTCTTACTCCAGCCCACTGAACATCTCTGCCAGCGGGAGGGAGCACTACGGCGCCCGGAGCCTCAGCGGCTCGTATCACAGCCACTACCCGACCTACATGAGCCCGAACGTGGGCGGAACGTGGCCGTCGTCCCCCTATGACAACCCGGTCCTTCACGGTCTCCAAACCGGCGCTCCTCCTGGCACAACACGTCACCCAAACATAGGTAAGTGCACATTTTAAAACTTATTTTAGCATACACATATGTTGTGTAACTGTAATGCTGAATATATTATGTTTTTGTTTGAATAAAAGGTGTTTTGACATTTTGAAATTGTCATGCTGACAGAAATGTAAAGAATGTCAAAGAGGCTGCAAGACCTGATTGAAAAATGGGATTTACAAATACAAATATACAAATATAATTTTGAAAATCCAAGTCTTAAAAATAGTGTCGTCTGCATGTATAGCAGAAATAATCTCTTAATTAAGACCCATTATGAAGATTAAGGCAGTGTGAATTGACATAAGACACCAAACACACTAGATTACGCTAATTTAAAAGGGCTGCAATATGATCTGAAAATAAAATCAATAAAGCCTATTATAATAATACAAGATTAAATGCTGTATAGTTTATACACTTAAAGAAATAAAACAGTTAGATGTCCTTTAATTATGAGCCAAGTTTAAACTTTAGACATTTTCTTTTGTAAAGTTCTGACAATGAGTTACTGTTCATCTCTGCAGAATGAAAATTAACGTCACATTTAAATGAAGCATCTTTTATTTCATTACATTTCATTAAAACAACACACCAACCAAAAACATTAACGAATTCTGTTTTAGAAAGTTACAGGCAGTCCGTGATACATTCTGCACACGACTCCCTGCACAACGATTAAACGCTGATTGTCACCTTTGAAAAGTTTGGCTTCTTTTTTTTATGTAACACGATTTTTTCACGACAGTTAATATGATATATTCTTCTAAAGAAATGTAAGTTATGTTTAGCTGCTTTTCCTCCTAAAACAGCAGTTAGTTTATTTGCAGATAATATAATATAATTTGGAACATGTTTACGGTTGGTTGAGAGTCTTGGAGTTGAGACACTGGCTGCTTCGCTGCATTATGTTTGTGCAATTATCACACATTTTATTTATTATGTTTTTAATTTTCTTAACTATACATTTACCTTACTTGTTCCATTGTTAATTTACACATAAAACAACGCAAAGCCACCAAATCCATGGCTATAGTTACTTCAATTTGATGAAAAAGACAGGTGTTTTATAATATTCTATGTACCATATTTCTATTTTAAGAGGCTTTTACAACCATATTTTACAATTATTTACTTTAAATAAACCAATAGGCCAGACTGAGTATTAATTTGCATGTAATAAACAAGGGCATACAACCCCAAGTCAACTACCATCATGTCATTTACACACAATAAATTCATTTATATTTTTTTACGAATCAAAGACACATTTTTGGAGAGACAAAAATGAATATTTAACTGAACCTGAATTGATAAGACAGTTTAGGGATTATGGTTCATGAGTTGCGTTTGTCCTCGTGGATGAGGTCAGATTTTTATTAGATTTATAGCAGTGTATGTGTGCGTGTGTGTGTGCGCGTGTGTGCGTGTGTGTGCGTGATCCTCATCCGCAGCACAGGACTCACTGCATCAACTGCGGACTCCTCTGTTAATGAGGATGCAGTGGATCCTTTGTCACTATAACATCACCCATGTTAGGGGTAGCCTGATTATAACCTTCACGTCACTTCAGATTTACGTGCCTGTGCCAGCCGGGAGTGGATTTGGCCTTTAGCTGCAGGTTGCAGTGTACTCTGGACCACAGCAACACATTGATTATGCTTAGGTTGTCAGTTTTTCACCGTCTGCGACTTGCACCTTGTATAGTCTACATTACTAATCAGACACTGACCCGTGGTTCTTCCGTTACCTACGTTTTCTGTACTGTTGGCAGCCGCAGGGTGATGGGCATGTTTTCATTGCTTTATCAAGTAACATACAACTTAATCTGATTAGCTGCATCATTTTTAGACACGCCACTTATTATTATTATCAAATTAACGTATGTTCTTTCTCTCTGTGTGCTGATTAATGAGAATGTGAAAACAATGATCAGCTGTACAAGAGTGTGGGAGACATCAACATTGATCCCCTCTGATCTCTTCATCTGATCACAATCACAATCAACTCAGTGAGTGCTCACTCACTGATGGAGGAACACGTTTTTTTTTTCAAAAACAGGCTACACCTCATTGTTCTACTATTGTATGAAAATGTAATCAAATCGGAGTGTTTGATGGAAAGGCATTCAGCCATGCAGTGAACGTCTCTGTTGTTCTGTTGGTGAGCGGAAGAAAGGGAAAGTCCCTCAGCTGCCAAGTCACTTACTTCTTCCTCTGAGTCAGTGAAAGTAGAAATCATTCACAATGAGGATTTTTTTAATGATCATCATACAAAATATGACCAGGGATCAGAATTAGCACAACGCCTTCAGGGACATTCGTGTTCTTTAAAACATCTGTGAAAATGTGTTTGATTATTTAAAAGCAGCTTAAATAAACATCTTTGTTAAAACAGTTAAAAGGAACTTATCCATCAGATGTTTAGTTTAGGACTTTCTGCCTTGCTGTAATCATTTTGATTTGAAGTCTGATTACTTTAATCGGAACATTATTTTATGTAAACATTCCTCAAACTACAAGACAACCCTTTTATTATATATGCCTTGGGTGAATATAATTATTTTACTTTATAAGACATTATATCTGTGTGATCACTGTGATAAGACGCTGGCAGTAATGACAGTTAAACGTGTCTTCGTCACATATAAGGAGCCTCTATGGAATATAAAATCAAGCAATCAATCAACTTATGACTTAAACAGTTTATTATTCTCTCCCTTTGCTCTGTCATGTTGGCAAATTCTCTGCATATGGTTAAAAATGAATAAAGTGAAGCTTAAACAGCCCTGAGCGTAAAATGCACAAAATACCACAACCAAAGAGACTTTTTATAAGTAATAGGTAAGAACAGGTAAAATTATCATGCTGTAAAAAACTAGAGTAGTGAAAATATTACGTAAAAATATGTATCTTAAAGTATCAAAAGTAAAAGTACTCAATGCAGAAAAATGACACCTGTGAGTGTTATACTAGTACACACAGTAAATTAACATTAGATTATTATTACTGATACATTAATGTATAATCAGAATTTTACTCTCAATGGAGCTGATTTCAACTATTTCATATATTGTTTGGTGATTTTATTTACAGCTGTGCATCAAATTTTTAAACTCATTTTGTTGTGTTTTCTCTGTAAAACCAAATGTGTAAATGAACTTAATATATGTAGTGGAGTAAAATGTGTTGTAATTATCTCTGAAATGTGGAGTAGAAGTGTAAAGTAGCTTAAAGTACAGTACGTGAGTAAATGGTAATTTCCACAACTGAGACAGGCCCGTCTATTATTCCTATAATGTATATTAATGTTGTACGTAGGCCAGGTTATTATTAAAATGTGTATATTTTGAATTATGATCATATCTTTTGCATGTTAAGTTTTTATATCCAAAGTAATTAGTGACCACAGCCATCAGATAGATGAAGTGGAGTAAAAGTGTAACGTCCAAGAAAAAGTGAAAGTAACACAGAACTGTGCTTAGATAAAGATTAACTTTACCTCTACCACTGTGGAAACAGACAGCTAGTCTTCACATGTCACAGTAGATTGAATCTTTTATTTATTTCTGTCACCTTTGTCACCTTTAATAGCATTACTGTGGGTGTTTTTAAAATGCACCCTGATAAAGACGCCCTGACGTACACACAGGGGAAAAAATATACCTCCATTTAGATAGACATGGACGCTGCACTAATTCTTATTGTCTTGTGTTGCTGCGTTTGTGTTGGCTACAATTGCTGCCTGGTCCAAGGTTAGCTTGCCCTGCTGTCTTTGTTTTGCTTTTGGCCTTGGAGGAGGCCTGCATATGTATCAGTGCTGTTCCAGTTACACTCTGCAGCCAGGGAGGAACAAATGGAGGCCAGATTTATACCATCTGAAGGAGAATTATTATGCACAGCAGTTAACAGTTAAAAACACAATATGATCTCATTTAAATGTAGCTATTACAGTTAATAAGTTGGTGTTTTCCGCATGTCCTCGAGGTATTCTCAGCATAACCTCACATAGCTGATGAATATTGTAACCTGTACTGTTGGTTAAATGAAGAAAGCAATTTGATAATTGATGTCCGTCCCCTCAACAGCTAAGTGGTTCTTGGGAGATATTCTGTTATGAGCCAGGTGAGAGAGTGAAGAAGCCATCCTATCTGAGAGAGAGGGAAAAAGAGATGTGATAAACATGGAGTCTCTATTTGAATATGATGGAGCTCTATTCCGTCTCTATTTCCAGCCGGCTCTTTATCTAATGGAGAGCTGCGAGATAAGGAGGGATTCCAGGCTGCAGTTGTGTGGGCCTGTTGCGGGACTGTAAACAGACACCGCCTGCTGGTGTAAAAGTGCCACTGCGATTGATAATCACCCTGTCTGGGTTTCACAGAGCAGGAAACTCTTTATTAAGGAGGGTGGAAAGAATTTTGAGGCCAGCTGGAAGTAGAATTTCTCTAAGGAATACAGAAATTAGCTCGGTTTGAACATGAGCTGGACATGTGTTAAGTAATATGTTATGGTCTGTTTAATTTTCTTTGCAATGGCCGACAATGGGAGCAGAACTGTTCTTGTTACCTTTACCAACTTATTGCCAAAACACGATTAATAATACTTCAACTTTTCAGATAGAACAGCCCATGCTTCAGCAGCTGGTAAATGTGGAGCTGCCTTTAGTTACTTTATTTAATGTTGGGTAAATGTATCCACAATATGAACTCACAGTTTATTTCTTGATGATATTTTGTACATGACAGAAGCAGATTACAGTTTGATCCAGATCAGGCTGAAGGAAGGGAAAAGAAAACGTCTTCACACAAGTAACATGAAGTTTTGGATGATTATATTTCTCTCTTGTCGTCCTTCATCAGACCTGTTTGATGACTTTGCTGAGGGCCGAGAGTGTGTGAACTGTGGGGCGATGTCAACCCCCCTCTGGAGGCGGGATGGTACTGGCCACTACCTGTGTAACGCCTGCGGACTGTACCACAAGATGAATGGCATCAACAGACCTCTTATCAAACCTCAAAGACGGCTGGTGAGCCACAGCAGGGCACTTTTCACTGCACCTCCTTTGCTTCATACAGCAAAACAAATTCTATTTTATAGAATACTTTTGCCATTTTCATAAATAAAAAATGGATGTATTTCCTTTTTCTCCTTTTTTAAACTGGTGGCTCGGACATATTTTATACGCTGCAGTCTGCCTCGAGGAGGGTGGGCCTGTCCTGCACCAACTGTCACACCACCACCACCACCCTGTGGCGACGAAACGCAGAGGGAGAGCCGGTCTGCAACGCCTGTGGCCTCTACATGAAACTCCATGGGGTGAGAGAGAGAAAGAGGACTTAAAACTGGTCTTTCTTAAGGAATCTGAGATCATGCTTTGCAAAGAAAAACACATACAGAGCATCTAAATGTATAGAAAGTAAATACACATTTAAGCACCATGTTGAAGGTCAAGTGCAGACAATCCAATGATGCAATCCTGAGTAATGATGTAAAACTACCGTTTTTATATTTTTGAGACCACTGACCTACTTGGATGATAGGAGTGTTTTTAAATTGTATCTTTAGAAAATGATAAGAAAATGCTTTTGTTTTGAGGACAAGAGACTTCACACCTGTACATTTTTCCGCCACATCCTTTTCCCTTTGCACCTGTGAATCTTGACCTCACCTCATCAAAATGTTTGTCTCACCAGCCTTCACACACGCTGCACATAAGTTACTTCAGTCTGCTGTTTGAGAGTCATTCCTTCCTCTTGGTGTCTCGGCAGGTACCACGGCCCCTGGCTATGAAGAAAGAGGGGATCCAGACCCGCAAACGCAAACCCAAGAACCTCAACAAGACCCAAACTGGTGAGCTTCAAAACCACATGTATGCTTACGTTTGTGTGTATACATGTAGATATGGATATTAGATAAACAGGGGCATAGCTAAGACGTCATCCACAACCATCATTATTCTATGTGTGATAAACAAAAATGGGAATAGGAAACAAACAATTGGAACAAAAGCTGTATAATATTCAGCGGGGTAATTTGGACCCGTCTGTCTGAACTGCCTGTGAATGTGCAATGACCTCAGTTCTGTGCTCCACAGGGACTCCAGGCAGCGAGGGGACTCCAGTCACGCCAAGCAGCACTCCCCGTGCCTCCGCCGCCACAGAGGAGCCTCGGCAGATAAAGACAGAGCCGGACACTCACAGCTTGTACTCAAACCACAGCACGCACACACAGGTTGGTCGCCTTTTCAGTCCTTTTTCAGAGAATATTCTTGACCAAAGAGGTAGAGGCCCTCATTGTGCATTGCATTCAGCTAGAACAGTCTAATATGCCCAGACACTTGTATCACCTGAAGGAACAAACTATGATTTTGGTGTCGTATTTTGCACATTTTATATTGATATTGATATATTGAAGGAAAAGGTACAACTCTATCTATGATTGTGATGTAAGTGGAAGGTAGAGAGGCCCTGATCTGCACAAACAGCCTTATGAAAAAGATTACATAAAAAAAATTCAGTACTTGCCTTTCTCACCATTTCCTTCTATATCCCTCTAGATTTCAGCCCTGCCAGCGTACATGGCAGCTCAAGGTGGGGCCATTCCTCTCAAGATGTCCCCCGGGGGCCTAGGTGGGTCTTCTGGCTCCAAAGTTGAGCCCTGGAACAACCTAATCCTGGCCTAGAAGACCTTCAACCCAGCATCTCAAACCGACCTATCTATACCGATTAAACTCTCCTGAGAGACAAGGGTCTCCAGACAGACTGCCGCTCTGGATGCAGATGTTCCACACACCACACAGTGCCTTCAGTACAAGGCTCTGGGACAAATTTCGTGGGCGCAACCAAAGAAACTGAGATCTTAAACAGAACTGCACAGATACTGCGTGTTCAATCACAGCAATGGGAGCCTGACAGGAGATGATTAAATAGCAGCACTGTGATTAAATACACACAACTCTTGACATGAAAAACTGCAACAAGTGAAAAAAGGGAACTTTTTTGTCACTCACCTTTTCTACTGCGCCAGTGCAGGGGCATTTGACAACTGCTGTAACATAAACCAATAACACATAACAGGTCAGACTTTTTCTCCCTGAGTTTTTTTTATTTGAATATATTTGTTTTCATTTTTTACATTATTGTGGACAATTTGCCATGAAATGATGGAATCACAAAACATGTACAGAATCACAGCAGCACACCTTAATGTCAAAAGCAGCACGATGGAGGAGCTGCAGCAAGTCTATTTAAAGGGTCAGGTCACATTAATAAGAAAAACATTTAGATTAATTTACTTTACACCACAAGGCAATGAGTGAATGAAACTTTGTGGTGCTAAAAACAGTGAAACTGTCTTTTTATAGCACAAACTACTGCTGCTGGTTACTTAATAATCTGCAGACCTCAATGTGATTCGTTTTCAGTATTTTGTAGTTTGGTAGATGATTAAAACTGTTCAACGGTGGTGAGGTCTGTGGATTATCTGGAAAAGCACTTCTGAGTTTTTCAAATGATTTAACCACACACAAACAAGCAGCAATATCTCAACATGTTGGCAAAAAACCCCAAAACTATCTGCAAAAATACCATATTATACAATAATACAAAAAACAAATAGAGACTCTGTGTCTATCACATCTCTTCTGCCTCTCTCTCAGATAGAATGGCATTTGATGAATATACAATATTTGTGTAAACTGACCCTTTAAACATTGCCCACAATTGTCAGAGTGCATCTGATTCTACAAGCATTTCTTATGAACGTACTGTCACAAAGAATTGCTCAAGACATCCATCACTCCTCAACACCAGTGACATGAGCTTCAGTAAACACCATCTTCTTCTCAGTGCAATAGGAAGCAACAGCTTGTTTCTGGATCAGCTGCCTGGACCTTGTGCCTTTGTCCTTTAAATAAAATATGTGTCAGTATTGACACCTCTATGAAAACATACATAATAAACTATCTATGCAGCAACACATAATGAATGTGCGATGCAAATAATGGCACATAGCTCCCTCTGCTGACACAAGTGCAGATGTGCATCCACAAGAAAACATTTGAATTCTTCAGAGCCTTTCCAAAATACAATTGCTAGTATTTATTATTATTATTATAGGCACAATCCCAAACCACACCATCATCTGATTATCATCCATTAGCAAAAGGATGTTTGATAAACTTTATGAAGGAGTGTTGTATTAAGACTGTACAGTTTGTTAGCAATACTTAATGCTTTAATTTGCTTGTGACAAGCATGGAGACAACGTGTAAATGTGGGATATCGCCACATGTATACCAAAATATATAAGCATTTATGTAAAAAGACTCCACTCCAGTATAATTATAATACACCATTTGTGATATATTGTAAGTAAAGACACTCAGTGTGCACTAACACTACATGCTGCCTTTCCTCTATGTGCGACTGTAGCTCTGCTGAGGAAACTAATAAAGACAAAGCATTGTCACATAATGCAAATGGGATGTATGTTGCATACGTTTGGTGGCCTTCCAATCATTAGTGAATTCTTCAGTCTTTACTTCCACATCATCTTGGTGGAGCTTTTGAATCTTCTTCTGGAAAACGTATCTTTCCAATTTCTAAGTATTCCTTTGTGAACTTTACGACATCTTTGATGAAAAGCTGGACGGTGCATTGATTAAAGTCTTCAGTCAGCTTCTCCCTGATGAACTCTGCGTATTTGTCCTGCACCATCTCCTTCCAACACTGTTGAAATGTGAGTCTCATGTGATCCTGGATGGCGTCCGACACTTGTGAACTGAAAGTGTAATCAAATGCAAAAGCCCGTCCTTTTTCCAAACTTTCCTCGAAACGTCCATTCTTTTCTGAAAGCAGAGCTTGTGCAGCTTCAATAGCGCCATTCAAGTCCTCTGTGAAGGTTTCTTTCTCCCCCTCTGGTTTGCATTCTAAAATACTATGCATGCTTTTGAAGTAGCTCTTCCAGTCCTGCCCCTGCAAGATTTTTATCAGAGGGAAACTCACAGATCTCAGGAGGCGTTTAACAGCAGAAAACACATTTTCACATAAAGGATTAAGATCAGTGCTCTTTTCAGCTGCTTTAATGTAGATCTCATGGTTCTCATTCTGACCAATACAGTCCACTTGGCTGTAGTTTATATCCCTAAACAGATTTTCTTTAGCTCCTTTAAAGCCCCAGCACTTCACATAACCAATATGAGTCTTCACTCTATACACACTCCACCACTCCTGAGCTTTCTGAACCAGGTTCAGCATGCATGGATTGGTGTTTCTAGCCAAACACGGGCTGTTCATGGTGAAAACAAACACCTTCCAGTCTTTAGAGACAGTCTCTGACCCCAGAAGTTCCTCCGTTTGTTTAATAATGATGTCCTCACTGTGTTCTCCGTTGTTGTAATTAGGATAATAAGGTCCGTACATGACAATTTCCTCCTGCTTCTCAATAACGGCCCATGAATGCTGCTTATCTTCTGTACCACACTCCTCAGTGACGTCACGGTGAAACTCCAGAAATTTCTTGTTGACTGAGTCGTTGAGGAAAACGTCATCGGTGGCTTGTCTGAACTTCAGTTGCTCCAATACTTTGTTCACAGAGGATTGTGTGTCAGCCCAGGACGATCTCTGCTCCAAGATGCTCTCGGTGTCAGTCAGGTGCTTTTTTTCTCCATTCACGAAGGCTTCACGTGTGCAGGACTGACCACAGCTGTAGCACAAAGATTCCACATAAAACATAAATACCACTGTGGTTACTGGGAAACAAATCTTATATGTAAATATTCACAAAACGTCCAAGTGGACCTGTGATAAGAAGTGTGTTTTTAAATTACTATTTTATTTAGTTTTTTAAAGGAAATGTGAAAAAAAGGCAGAGTTTGTTACCCTTGGACAGAGCCACGCTAGCTGTTTCCTCCTGTTTCCATTCTTAATGCTAAGCTAAGCTAACCGGCTCTGGGCTGTATATACATTTTTATGTGAGAGTGGTGTTTTCATCTAACTCTCTGCAAGAAAGAAAATAACACTGACTGACAAGTTTCTTAGCATTTTTTTAAATGTTTAAATGTCTGATAATTATGGCTCAAGCTTTCATTAATCACAAAACAAATGTGTGGAGAACTTGTGGCATGAGTAGAACCAAGAGGAACTGAAAATGTGACTTAAATAAGCTTGTACTTTTGCTGTTGCAAGGCATCGTTTAAGACACGTTCCATATAAACATGTAGTGTAATTCTTCTTCAGTAAGTACTTACCTCAGTCGGTCATGCTCCGTGGCTCTGTTGGTCTGATATCTGTCCAGCAGAGTTTTCAGACTGGACAAACATTTCTTCGTGCACAGCGGAGGCTCCTTTTCATTTCCATTAAACAGAGGCCGCTTACGGCTCAACCTGAAACAAAAACAGGCGGATTAACATTGTACAGTGGCTGTTTAAAATGAACCAAACACTGCAGGCTTCACGAGACACCTGGTTATGGATAAAGGAATTTATGATCCTGCCTAATGCTTACAGCTATTCCAGTCAAAGAAAACACAGTCAGGCACATTTTTGGATTCAAGGAAACGTTCGTTATCCTCTTTTTCAGGTTAGATTTTGTAAAAGTAAGAAGTGAGTTTACTCACATGGAATGTTCCATCCGGACTCAAAATGTGGCTCCTCTGTTCTCCTGTAGGGTCAGTCAGGTATGAAGTGTAGCTCAGTTTACTCCTGATCGCAAGACAAGCGGCTCTGACAAACTATGGGTGTACGGTTACACTCTTAGCACTTTCACTCAGAGTTTGACACTGAGGGTTTGACACTGTCAGCACTGAGCTCCTCCTCTTGGTAATGCTCACAGCCATATAGATATTATCTAAACAGCCAAGCTACACAGTGTGTGTGTGTGTGTGTGTTCGCTCATGCTCAGTGTCCCCCTTTTTTTTCCAGTTGGACGAGTTAACAGAGGTGTGCAGAGGAGACAGATCAAAGCATTTTGAAGTGGAAGAAGTGAAGTTGTGTTGCCTCAAAGTGAAAAGAATGGAAGACAAGAGAAAATGCATGAGATGCTTGTGGTTTGTTTGACGGGTTGAAGTGACACACATACTGTGCAGGACGTTGGCTTTAGTTCACTACAAGCCCTAGAGCAAAATTGCACAATTAGTCTTCAGTATTCCCTCTATGAGCCCAAATTATGTGTGTGTAAGTGCCGGCACTATGAATGGGAATTTATTATAAAGCAATTTATGTGTTGTCTATTAGCTTTTATCTACCTATATACAGCATTAATGTATTAGTCTGTATCGGAATTTGAAGCTTTATTTAGAAAAGAGTGTTATGATTTTCATAAACACACTTCACCCTTTGTGTTCAGAAGGGTTTTGTTTGATATTATATTAGTAACACAGGCCTCTGCTATCACTCGGATGAATATGAAGTATGCAATTATGCAATATGCAGCAACAGTTTATGAACATCAGGCAGCTTTGTAAGGCTTGGTTTGAGCAATACTGGCGTGACTGTTGCTGTTTTCTTTTCTGTCTGTCCAACACTGCCCGAGGGATAACGAACAAAAAGGCACACGGTACGTTTTATGTTAAAGCAAAACAAGATGACATCTGGTGATTTATCTAAATTTTGAACGCATCAAAACAGCTGTGGAGGTCTGACGTCTTCGGCTCTATAGCATCAACATAATCGTCATTACTGGGGTTTTGTGTCTTTCCATGTTTGTAGAATTGTTTAGCAACAACATAGCCAACTGTAACAGCATCAATCCCCCATTGTGTTTTCTTGTGGTTTCTGAGACATGCCGGTAGCTAACTGAGGTAAACATGTACAGACAGCGTTGCATTTAAAGGAAATCCATGTGAACACGTGTGAGGGGATTGTTGCTATAAACGGAGCCATGTAGGGTAACAAGTTAAACAGGATCTAGGCGTTACTCTGTGTCTGGTTTCTGACAGAGCAGCTTATTTGTACGTTAAAGTCATGTCTGATATTTGGCTTTTTAACCATGCTAGTGGCACGGATCTAGGGATGACGATGTGGATCTGTGCTGCAGTCCATCACTTTTGTGTAGAATAAAATATCTTAACTATTGGATGGACTGCCAGGACATGTTATCAATGCATTCATGGTTCCCAGAGGAGGAATCTGACCAGCTGGGTGTGCTCTCCATGCTTGCACTGTGGATCTTGAATGTCCTCTACTGACTTGTTTATACTTGGCAACGAAGCAGCTCAGCTTAACTCAGACTCAGCAGGATTTACACATGAAGCTGTGTATGACCTAAGACACCTACTGTGGCCTCATTTAAACTCATCATAGAATATATTTTGAACAAGCAATTCATGTCAAGTTGCATTTAATTGTTATTTCTGGCTGTTTTTGTCTAAGTATATAGTATTTTTAGTACCTTTTATTCTTTTATTTCACAAAAAGGTATCTTCTCTTTAAAAAATTACAGTGCTGATCATATATTTTAAAAATACGATAGACGATTGAATTAATATTATTAATGTTGACAATAATAATAACCTTTTATTTGTATGACAATAAAAAGTAAATGTTTTCTATTAATTATAATAGACCAGCTTATTTAAAAACACATAAAAGTTAATTTTCATACTTTTCGAGCTGATACACAACACACTCTGTCAGACAGTCTGTCAACACTGCCTAGTGATCAACCAACAGGTACAAGTCCTAGGATAATTAGGCAGATATAGTTTTCTTTTCTCACAAATAACGCACCAATCAGAAGCCGAGCTTCACTGACAGTCCACTGAGGCGGGCCATCACACCAGACGCTCTGCTTGCTCATTGGACGCTGCGCCCTAAGCCCATGACTCACCAGCCAATCAGGTTTTCACTCGTGAAGCGTCGTCAGATCGACTGACGCCTCACGAGTGAAAACCGTGTTTGTCTTGGTGCTGCTGCTGCTGCTGCATCTCAGGGACGCATCGTTTCAATGGGAAACATCTCGCCAGGTGTATACGTGAGATTGTAACAGCTGAGCACCTGAAGCAACATGGACATCCTGAAGTCACTGGGCCACCCGGAGGAGATATTCAACCTGTTTAAATTTAAGATGGGGGGCTGCAGAACCGTCATGCCAAAGTTGGATTATGTGAGTAAAACCTGTTGTCGAAAATATATAGTCACTGAGCATAAACTAGTCACGTGGATGTGGAGACAGCAGTGGCATGCAGGTAGGATTGTATTTGCAGATTTGCCTCACGAATCAGGCAGCCCACAGGCTAATGTTCCGCTTTTCACAGCATCGCCACGGGCTGCAGCAACACGGAAACCCACCGTTAACGAGTAGGGCTGCACATGCTTAGCGTACACAAGTAATGGATTGACCTATATTGTGTTAATGTTTGCTGCTTAGTGAGCCGGTGGAAATAGAGACAGCTAGTTGGATTAATTAGCTCGGTGCCCTTTCTCCTGCGTTGGCCCAGACATACACGGGCAGATGTGACCATTGATTCGGGATTACATACGTTACGTAATGAGTTTGGAGGGTTTGGCAGCGGGGAGAGATGCTGTGCGCATGTTTGACGGCTAATCCCGCTGTTTTAACTCCACTGTGACCCAGAGAGAGAGAGAGAGAGAGAGAGAGAGAGAGAGAGAGAGAGAGAGAGAGAGAGGGAGACGAAGAAAAAGAGAGAAACTTAAAATAATCCAAGTTCAGTCGCGTATTTCACAGCGTCTACCTTCTTCCTTTCCATCTGCAATGACAATTAAATCACATCCAAGGTTGTTCTCTGCCAAAAGAACTCTGTGATTATTTTTGTCGGATCACATTCCCATCAAGAAAATGTTACAATAACACCAGAGCTGAATAAAACTAAGAGGCAGTCATTAAAAAGGGTAAAATGATCACGACTTGGCAACCTATCACTTCATGTTGTTACATTCACAAATGCTACACTGAGGAGAAACAGCGCAGGGAAAATTCCAAGGACATTTGTTGTGCATTTGTCATCCCTTTGGCACTAAAAAAACAAGTTTTCCACAATGTAATCTTAACTTAGAAAGCACTGGGTGTGTTTCTCCCTCCAGTGTTTTCTCATTCTGCCTGTTGTATTCTGCCAGTTACTCATTAATGCTGAGAAATTACGTAAACCTAATGCCACATATCATAGCATGTATAGCCTAAGCTGATTTGCAATGCTTGGGCTTCTGTAAAAAAAAACAAAAAAAAAACATACATAATTAACAAAACACAAACCATAATTAGATAAATGTGCTTTTAAACTAGATAATCAATAGTCTGAAATAACTGATGACTACATGCCAGACATATTATACACTGCATTAAAAATACATATGGAATCATACAAAACACAAACATTATGTGACAGATGACTAGTTCCTGCAGGTGATTTATTTTTTAACATGTGACATCAGTTTAAACAAACGTCGCATAGGTCTGAGTGAGGTCACGCTCTGAGTGTGGTTCTGTTTTTAGTCCAATCACTAACCCCCCTGATACCCTACACTGAGTTACATAACCTGTCTGTTTACATTTTTCATCAGGTCAAATACTGCTGCGTAAGAAAATGCTGCAATTACAGCAAAACGCTGCTGCATACCACATGGTGACACGACAGCGGGAGAGTTTAAATTCATTGACTTATTGATAGAGGACAAGCTGAACGCAGTTACCAAGCAGATATTACTTCAAACTGGGGTCAAATGCATACACAAACAGGCACACAACGTCAGGCGCAGGCAATCTTTTCTGTGCTGCAGAAGTTGGGCAGAACTACTGATCTGATCTGCTCTCCTCGTGGCAGAGTTGCATAAGGGAGGAGTCATCAGCTTTAGAATAACATGGAGAAAATCAAACACGGGCCGACTGTATGCAGATTGATTTTCTAGAATGGAAACGTAGACATTTATAGTCTGTAAAAAAACAAAGCCAACATCACAAGATAATGATTTTGCAGCACCATGGGAGACGGGATATTTTTATCACTCTGTGGGCATTAAGTGTTTTTGTCAACGTACAAGAAAAGAAAGAGATAATTTAAGTATACTTCCCTCAACAAGCCAAAAATGGGCACTATAGTCAGTCATACAGCTGCTGACCAAGCTTCCAAGTTCCTTTTTGCTTCCCATCGAGTTGCTTATTTCTCAGTCTGTGGCTTTCTGCTTATCTCGGTGGTTGACATGACTTGGAGACGTGCCTTGAAGTGACCAGAGGACTCTTGCCTAGTCCTTCACAAACCCCAGAAAGCATAACACACACACACACACACACACACACACACACACACACACACATACATATGTACAGGTAAGGGGTATTCCCCGGAGTGTGAATCCATCATGTCTTGTCAAAGAGCACAACTCCTCAGCCATGGAAGTCACGGCGACTGCAGCAGCGAGATGCATAGCCTGACAACTTGATCTCCAGATGTAGCCCAGTGCTCTCAGCTCTTAACAGCCTTACAACACGGCTTTGTCTAATAATTTCTCCCCCCCCCAGATTCAATTAAATACAGCCCTAATACCTCTGTTTCATTGCCATTCAGTTGATGTCAGTGATAATGAAAAACTCATTAGAGACAGCTCAGGAAGGGTTCTGACGGTTCTGCGCATCAACAGAGTATAGCCACAGGGAACCACAACAAAATGGACTGATTGATTGAGAGGCTGCTGGGACTGGAGGGACATATCAAGCCGACTGGAGAATTCAACTGATGGATGCCTCAGTTGATAACGCTCTGACTGAATTGACTGAAAAAAAGCTCAATATCTACATCTGTTCACTTAATGATTGTCTCTTTTAAAGAGTTTCAAAAATCCTCATTAAAAAGGAGATGGACGAATGATCGTGCATTTTATTTGATTTGATTGGCAAACTGAAATTAAAAGCTTAGGGATCTAAAAGATACTTTGATGATAGTAGATTAGCATCCAACTCATTCTTTCATTTGGCAGTTTGGAATAACACTTATGTCGCAACTACAGATGTGTGCAGTGGTTACCTATTTTTATCCACACTAGTGGCGTCAGTCAGTCAGTCAGTCCACCATGTTGGTCCAAACTGAAATATCTCAACACCTACTGGAGTAAACTGGCACAGAATCTTCTACAGACATTTTTGACCCCCAGACGATGTACCCCAATAACTTTGGTGACTGACTTTATTGACTTTTCTTCTAGCGCCACCTAGAGAGGTTAACATTTCTTTTTTTGAGTGAAATTCTCAACACTTATTAGATGGATTTCCATGATGTTGTCTTAGGATGAATTTTAATTTTAATTTAATTTTGCAGATATACTAATAATTGTTAGCATGCTAACATGCTAACGTGGCAGTGAGTGCGGGGACTGCAATCTTAGTAATCATATTATACAAATGGTCACTGAGGCGGTTATGAATGTTGATCATTCATTTTATGGGGGCTCATAAAGGTCAAACTGACATAAATCACTTAAAAAGTTATCACTTAAAAGTTGTTAAGAAATACTACGGTGTAAAAGAAGTAAGTATTAAATCAATAATTAACATTTAGTAAATGATGTGCACATTCAATTTGGACCTCTTCAAGGACTAAACGACTGCTCTGACTCATGAACTAGTTACATCTAAGCTTTTATCTCCCATGCAGACAAACTGACTACAAATCTACACTTTCATTAAACAAAACACCCACTCATGCCTTCACTCAGACTCTTAATTCTAGTTTGACTTCCTCTCACCATAATGAGGTCCAAGTTCAAAGAAGGAGGAGAAGGAGGAGGAGTAAGGCATGACTAGAGCAAGCAGTGCTAGGTAAAAAACATGTTTTGACATATTTTGTCATCTCACTTCATTGCAAATTCACTAAAGGCCCCGACACCCACTCAGCAATTATCAGCATAGCTTGCAGTCAAAGGTAGCATTCATGTTGCAATACATGGCCTTGTCTGTACAGTACACAATGTTCCCCACGACAAAACAGTCTATAATACATCACAGTACAATTCTGTAATTATTATTCATTTTCTATATGGACAAGTAATGTCTCACTAAGATTACAAATCTTTGTACGCAAGAGTGACACAGCCAAAAGGGCAGCACACAAAGATGTAACATGCAAATACTAAATAAAACATCCTGTTAATACATGTTGAAACGCAAACAGATCTTTAGAGCACGTACATAGTAACCACTCAAGTCAGTGAAGCAGCACAGAGGCATTGATAAATAGAGTTACATCCAGCTCCATTAAACTCGATGTGAATTCTCCAAGAGAGATATCCACTCAGTCAATTTGAAGTCACTCCTTAATGAGTTACATGGTGAAGGGGCAGAGGACTTAAAAGATTTAAACACAGCGCAAAGTCAACTGTAAAACATCCTACGAGTGCAGGCCACAATGACCACAGCTTCAGGACAGATATGTATCCGCGCAAGTGACAAGAAATACTCCCCTGGGATGTATTTGTTAATGAAACTATACCTGCGCATACGCCCACGTGCAGACAAAGGAGGTCACTCAGGTCTGGCATACAGAGTTACAGTGATGCGCTGGAAATTTACAGCCGGTCATAAAACATAAAGGCACGATGAGAGATATTTTAACTCTGTGAGCACTGAGCAGATGCATTTTTATGTATGTAACAAATAAAAAGGGTCCTAATGAAGCAATAAATGCTGAAAAGGGGAACTTTTTAGATGGAAAGCAGAAGCAGAGTTTTGTAACTCAAATTAGAATTGAACACAATACAAAAAGAATACGAATCATGACATTTAAAATATGATTCATAAGAAACAATAATAGCACATGTCAGAGTACAAAAAAAAATGAACCAAAGTAAATAAAACCTAACAAAAAGTGAGCAAAACCTGACAAATCATTATACAAACCAGCCTCTGATCCAACTCTTGAGACACAGACTTTAATCTGTAGAGCAGCGGAGCATTAAATGTGTGATCAGTGAAGTGATGTTACACTTTGGTGGAACATTTTCACTGCACTGGAGGCTCAGGGATGTGACAAGGGAGGCTCCAAAGCAGCAAGGCAACAGTACCAGAGAGAATATAAAAAAGGCAGCGATGACTGATTCCTCAGCCAGTAGTGACAGGCGACGGCGTGTCTTCACTATACATCAAAGATCTCTGAGGTTGGAGGGATTTCAAGTACTTCTACCCAAGGACTGCATGTTTCTGACCAGTTTCAGGAGGAGACTCTGTGTTTCTACTCTATTGAGAAACCCAGTGAGTAAATATCCTGTCTGGTGCTTTCTAGGTTTATGAAACAAGTTACTCTGATCACAAGGTTTTCTTGCACAAACTGGTGCACAGGTCCACATCAGGCCAACCTCAAGGAAACAAGATGCTAAAATGAATATTCAAAACCTAAGCACATATCCTGCTGTGTACATAATTACTTTTACTTACTAGAATTTCAAATGAGGGAGATTTGAATTTTAAACTAGTACTAAATCAGGAAACAATACTTTATTTTACACAAGGAAGTCATTTCCACTGTGTAATAAAAATCAAGTTTTATTGATTTTTTGTTTAAATCTCTGTAAACAGCGTCCACTTAATTTCCAGCTACTAAAATCCAGATGAGAGGAGAGAAGAGTTCATAAAAATGTTAATAAAATGAATCTTTAATTGCTACCGCACAATCCTATAGCAATATTAAAGGGAAATTCATATAAGGCCCTTCTAACTATGGGTCCTGATAGATTTGAACTTGCCACCTCCGATATAGAGATCCGGGAAGCACAACTCTGTTAAAGTATGTTTAATATATTTAAGTGACCAAACTTTTTTAAGCTTTTCAAATATATTTTATATAAATCATAGGTTAAGTTGATCTCTATGCAGTCAGAGTTGCATGGCAGGCACAAGGACCAATGTCATTACTATTATTTGCTGGTTAGGTTACAGGGTTGCAGTGCATATGGACTCTTTTCATGAGTCAGTCCTCATTGTGTTTGTTGAGATATATAGTCCTGCCAATAGTTTCACATTGTTCCAGTGATCTACAGGTGGCGATAATGTGCCAACAAATGCAGCAGTGTGTCAGCAAAGGCAGGGAAGAAGAACACTACAAGCTAGTAAACATAGATGCACACAATGCAGAAACCTCGACAGGGAGCCTTCAGTATATATGAATGGAAATAGCTTCCTCCCTTTGTCTGGTTGAACAACCACTGACTTCACTATGCTTCAAACTAAAACCAGACTCTTAATTTTCTATATGTAAAGCGGTGAGCATTAAGCGCTCCCTCCTCTCTATCATTTTGTTGCTGACTGTAGCCACTGTCGCATCTCACAGACCAATACCAGACATTTCTGATGTGCTCATAATTCTCACTTTGTCACATCTGACAGCTGAGTTATTCCTCTGCTCCTGCGCTCGAGGCACGTTTCTGCACACAGTCATTGGAGACACACACTGACAGCACAAAATGTTTTTAATGAACAGTAATACTTCAAGCATCTCTATCACTGCAATCATCAAAAATTACACAACGCGCCCACAGAGTGAGACAGAGTGAGTGGGTGGACAGAGTACAGTGTTTTTATTAATCATCAAAAACCTCCGTAGGTTGATAGATGAAGTGTTAATTAATTTCTCATAATTATACAGAGGGAGATCATCATTGATAAAGTGTAAAACATTTCACAGTGGAACGTAAGAGTACAGTGTTTCATTTTAGGTCAACCTCAGGGGCATTTAACATCAATAATGCTGAAATATTTTCATCACTGGTGTTATTTTCTTGCCCGTTTTCACCCGTGAATGCTGCTGTAACTTAAGAAGATATTTTTACACTGCTGTGGCTGAGAGCTATCTGAATTTAATGAGGAATGTATTTGGCTCCTTCTTAGGCATGACAATGGATACTAGTTACTGTTATTACAGAAACACATCCAAGTTTTACCCGGCCTTCAACAACAACAACAACCACCTCACCTACCAATATAACAGACGGAGGGGAAGAGGATAGAGCAGTAACAGAATCATAGAGAAAGAGAGAGGGTAAAAGCAGTAAACACCACTGAGCAGCCAGAGCGACAATTTAAATTTTTCAGAGTCAGTGAACAGTGGTGTGTTTGGAGAGAGCACCTGTATCAGGAACTCTTGTCCTGACTACTGACACACCGAATATCACTGTAATACAAGGCTATTAGAACATGCGCCTGAGTAAAAGGCAGGGATTAGTCTGGCTTGTTACTGAAAGTGCTTCAACAACAGTCCCCCGAGGTGCAGCCGACTCATCCACAGGTCCTTCAGCAGCTTCTTGTAAACAGGTCCGTCTTCCTAACCACACAGCACCTTGATTTACTCTGCTTCAGCCTCTCTCTTAAAAGGGCAAGTCAACCCAAATGAAATTATCTTTTTGTTTGCTTTTCATATCTCAAAACCTAATTTGTTGGGGTTTTGAAATATCTATCTCTGGGATTTCTCTGTGCCAATTTAACGCAGGCTAATTGAATTTAGGTTGAGATATTTGTTTCAAATACAATTGAAAAATTGCCTTTACAACTGCACTAATAGATTTTTTTTTTTACAGGCGGGCAGAACAAGCGGAAAACGCGACACTGACATATTATTGCCTTATAAAAGTGTTATGGGAAAGTAAGTGTTAGTGTAAGTGTTCGTAAACAACACATACAGCAACATTAGCAATCATTTGAAATTGCATTTGCTGTAGTGTAAGTCAAGTATGCAGTCTTCTCACTCTGTCTGGTGTCTTTCTTGATTAACTCCTGAGGGAAATATCTGGCTCTGTAGCTGCTAAATGCTCCACTATGTTCACCAGCTAGCTGATAACTTCGTCTGCTGTTTGTTGCTGTGTCTGGAAAAAAGCTGTTGCTGATGAATTTTATTGGGTGGAGACAGAATGCCCTGAACAAATTAAATCAAAACTATCTGCATGGTTAGATACCACTGGTGGTAAGATTTATTTTCGTAATTTGGTTGGACCTCTCCTTTAATCAAACGTACTCGCTCTGATGGACACCCATGCATGTGTTCAGTATGAATTTATGAATACACTGACACTGCAAAGACAGAAATCCACGGGAGATTTTCTGGTCTGGGGAGATTTTCACCAGATCTCCTCTCCTTGTTGCAACAGCCCTGACATTTCCCAAACCCATCATTTCCTATACAAATACTGCATTATATCGGCTACAGTCTGTTTTTATTTTCCTCAAAGACGATTCCCCTTAGCTGGCTGACTGACAGCTGTGTGTGCATGCATCATTATCTCCTTCATATAGTCTGTCTGTTGCCTTAGCCTGTGGCAGACCTCAATCACACAGTATTAGAAATGACTTCAGTTTCCATGCAGTGCTGTAATTTTGCCTCCTGCAGGTGTGCCATAAATTATATGAGCCAATGGGATTTAGGTAAACTTGTTGTCCTACCCATCTGGAACTACAGTAAAATCAGGTACTAATAAGTTCATTTGATTTAGCTTGCGGAAGCCAAGACAAGATAATGAGTGTGAGAGTTGCTGATAATGTTCCTGTTCCTGGAAGCGGAGGTCATTGGGGGCCAATAAACATAAATAAAAAAAAACTAAGCAAAATGAATGTATGTCATTTTGAGAAAACAGCTCAAATTTAACCTCAAAATTAAGAAAAACTGCAGCGTTTATCTGCGTTTTGTCATATAAACTCATCCAAACTGTCCCAATGAGGTTGTTTTTACAGATGCAATTAAGTGAAACCTTAAGAGGAATACTAAGTCACTTCAGTCTTTAATTTGAGTTTGGTTGAGGTTTAAAATGCCGGTCAGGTCTGAGGTTTCAGCATACAGTCAAGTAATAAGATCCACAATAGAGGGTCTATGCTAATGCCTTGGTAGATAGTGCGCAGGAGATAAATCATGTTTATAGACTGATGTCCTCGTCTATGGCCTCTGTAAATATAACAAGATTGCTTCCAATTGAATCTAAATATGAGCTTTATGCAAGCAAATACACTGGATAATAAAATGCTACACACAGGGATACGGAATAAAGAGTCTCGCTTGCCATTTTAAACTACAGCCCACCAGACGGGGCCATTATCGGGTGTTTATATTCTAATATGTGACTATACTATAAAACATTTTTGCTTCTTTGTGTTGATTCTGACAATTTGTCAAATTTAAATTCAGCAGCACTGGGAGGAACACATCAATTCAAAGTGAAATCAATTCTGTCCCCCCTCCCTTCTCCACCTCTTTTTGACTTTCTCCCACTCCTCTGCTTCTCCTATCTATTTCTCTTTCCTTTCTGTAATAATTATGTGAGCTGCAGCAAATGTAATTACAAAGGGGTGGGGTTGGGGGTGGTGGTGGTGTGTGTGTGCGTGGAAGGGGGAGGGGGGGGGGGGCTGGGTGATTGCTACACATGCACAACAAAATGCAACATTAAAAAGCTATTATCAGAAAAGGGAACATTTTGGCAGATATATGGCGGAGGGCAGCTCGCGCCATATGTTTGTGGAGTCGGGGACAACAAGTCAGGTAGTAATTATCAATCATCATCAGGAGAACCTGTCAAAACGATAGGCCGGGCACGCTCTGACTAGCGTTGCCATGGAGACAAGCCCACATATCCCTGCAAGTGTGTGTTTACCAGGACATTAAAAATACACTCCCATATTTTTATCTCGCACTTATAATATCGTGTAAATCGTTCTTTTAGTTCCTTCGAGCCACTGTTAAAATGTGAATGTGTGTGTGTGTGTGTGTGTGTGTGTGTGTGTGTGTTAAGGATTTCCTGCCAAGCCAAACTAGGGAAAGAGATTTTTCAGGGATACAGTTGAGGATCATTTAAGTTGAGGTTATGGTTTTGGTTTTACACCGATTTCCTTGCCTTCAGGATCAGGCATGTTAGGGGTTACAGTCAGCAGCTGGATATGTAAATGGAAATATTCTCACCATAGAAATATTAAGATAAATGTGTGTGTGTGTGTGTGTGTGTGTGTGTGTGTGTGCGCACATACATAATGTATTTGCCAGTAATGAGCTCATTTCTGTGACCATACTGTTGCTGTACACAGACTCTCCATTCAGACTGTCATTGTTAATATTCCTCAACCGAGGAAAGAGGACATTCTCCCAAACCATCACGACTTCACGACTTGTCAGTTTCAATTTTACATATTTCTTTTTCCTTTTATGCATAGCCTACTTCAGTTTCCATTTTACATACACCAAATGCCTTCAAATCAAATTTCACTCCTTGCCATACAGGCTATTCAAAGTACTAGCATTTCCAGAACAGTGTGCAGTAAGTGTGACTTTTCACAGAATGGTGCTTTCAGATGACAATCAATTTCCATGTGACCTCAATCCATTAACCTTCCAGGAATCCGAATTATTTTCACCTAAAACAAGCGCTGAAAATTAAATACATAAGCAAGTAAACATGAAAGCAATTTAGGAGGAAATTGGTATAAGTGCAGTATGAATTTTTCCTGCTTTATTATGGCAGTCATTTGGAGAGCGAGAGAAAAAAAGGTAGTGCTCTTAATTCATTATTTGTGCGCTGTTGTGCATGCTCCCTCTGGGGAGAAGCAACATTACTCTTTCATCAGATCAAATGAAGCGAAGCCGTGCCGTTCCAGGAAGAGCCAATTAAACTGTTCAAAGAAGTTTATTATTGCGACGGATTATGAAATAATTCTCATCAGATTCATTGGGGTGTGTGTTTCGACAGGGGTGTGAATGTGTGTACTTTACCACGGCGCAAACTCATAAAGGCTGTCGACTCAAGCTTTCCATTTGCAGAGTAAATAGAAAATTACGGCACGACGTCACAGTGTTACAGGTTTTACAAGAGAAATCTCAAAAACTTAATTTACAGTCAAAATAAGATGCAATTATTGGGAGAAAATCATTAATTTCTTCCGTCTTTCTCCCCCTTTCCTTTCATGCTGTCCACCTCATGTGATCGCCTCATGATGGTAGCGTCACCAGTTAAGTACTTATTAACACGCATCACATTTGAGACATGGCTGGGTTTAATCTAAAGCCAGATCCAATGGCTGACACACACACACACACACATACACAGAGAGAGAAATGCAATGACCTATGACCTTGGAGAACTTAATACTAACACCAAGTATTTAGCTCCACACACATGCACATGCTCAGTGTAATTATACAAGGAAAAAGGCCAACAAGTCACACTATCTCTATTTAATCTTTAATAACTAACAGCGCTGCTTAGCTGTCAGGATGAAAATAAACACATACCCTACAACACAATACAGGCTGGATATATCTGACAAGTGAACAAGTCACTTCAGCTTTTGCTTGTACCAAAGTGTTGGCAAGTAGCTTTTAATGGCTATTGTTCCCCAAGAGGAAATTGAAATATAAATCCCATTTTGCGATGAAATGTTAAGAGCACGCAGAGGGGCTGTCCCAAATACACACCCTGTTGTTTTAAGAGTGCCAAATGTAAAACAGAGTCAAAGTTACATAATGTGGAGGATTTGCTAAAAACGGGATAACCTTCAAACACTTTCACATCATTGATACTGACAGACTGCAGCAACAACTCAGTAGGACTGGGGCTTTAAAAATACAGTATTTCAATTTGGCTTTTGGAGAGAGAGAGAGAGAGAGAGAGAGAGAGAGAGAGAGAGAGAGAGAGAGAGAGAGAGAGAGAGAGAGAGAGAGAGAGCGAG